>RXON01001191.1:0-38545 GCA_009667805.1 Leptobrachium leishanense | reverse complement strand
AGTTCGGTTCGCATTCGAACTCAAACTTTTTCAAAAGTTCGAATTCAAACTCGAACCGAACTCAATACAAGTCAATGGGACTCAAAGTTCGATTTTTAGAGTGCCCTCCAAGAGGGCATATATGCTAGATATTTGCCATAAAAGGTATATGGGGTCCGGGTAGTGCCCTGGGGGACAGGAAACAAGGACAAAAAGTTAAAAAAAACGTTTTAAAGGAACAGTGAGTTTTCTATGAAATAAGGGTTAAAAATAAAAATGAAAAATTCCTTCAAATATCGTGCCTAGGAGGTCCCCATAACCTGCCCGTGAAGTGGCGGATTTGTAGGATGTATAGAAACATTTAAAAACAATGTCCGGGTCTGGGTAGTGCCCTGGGGGACAGGAAACAAGGACAAAAAGTAAAAAAAAATACATTTTTAACCCCTTCACTGGTGACGATGTGTGGGACACGTCCTCAGTTACTCCTGCTGTATGCTGAGGAGGACGTGTCCCACACGTCATCAGCTTTGCAGGACCCCCGGCAGAGATACTCACCTCTCTGTCCGGGGTCCAGCGACGTTCTGACTTCAGTGTCCTCAGACGCTAAAGTCAAGCTCCTCCCGATGTAAATGACGTCATCGCGCCATGCGCGATGAAGTCATTTCCAGGCGACCCCCCGGCAATGCCGGGAGATTGCCTGGAAGGGAGGGGGGATCCGTTCGGATCCCTCTCCCTCCCAATTGGGAGGTCCCACAAAAAAAAGCCAGGCACCGCTTAAAAGGGGAGAGTCTCCCCTTTTAAGCGGTGCCTGGCTTTAACCCCTTAGGCACCAGGTCGCACTTTGGTGCCTTGCGGCGCCGAAGTGCGGCCTAGCTCCGGTGGGGGCTGCCATCTTGGATGGCGGCTCCACCCCCGGGTCCCCCCTCACTGCCTGACGTCCTCACGCATAGCGTGAGGACGTCAGATAGCCAGGAAACCCCTAGCTGCCCGGAATCCCCTGGTGGAGATGGGGGGGGGGTTCATTTGAACCCCAAAATCTCCAGAACCGTGGCAGCTAGGCCTTTCGAATGATACCCAACATGACCAGGTATAAAGTAAAAAAAATATATATATATATTTTTTTGTGTTATTTTTATTAATGCAGCAATATTGTTCACATTTCAATTATAATGTGAACAATGATGCTGCACTAATGATTTGTTTCCATGGTGTGCGTTTGCTAAAAATCACATAATTCCCCCCCAAAAAATTTATGTCACCATTTCTAATTTTTGTACAGGCGCACCCCATAGAAAATATAACCGCAAATGTTCATGTGATAAAAGGGGAAAAAAAACACTTTACATGCTGCAGATGATTAAAAATTCAAGTTTTATTGCATTTTTTGTTATAATATACAGGCAGAACATGACGTATACATATAAAAATCATAAATTATGAATCTGCCGAGTCTGCTGGAAAGAACGATCTTTTGGAAAGAAAATGTGGCTTCAAATCGCGTTTAAACATGATGAGTGAAAGCGGTAAAAATTAGCTCAGCACACAGCGGTGAAATGCCTCAGCAGTGAAAGGGTTAATGTAACAGTGAGTTTTCCATAAAATAAGGGTTAAAAATAAAAACAAAAAATTTGTTCGAATATCGTGCCTAAGCGGTCCCCATAACCTGCCCGTGAAGTGGCGGATTTGTAGGATGTATGGAAACAGCGCCATCACTGACCCACACACGACACCTAGCACTTCTAGTCTGCATGCAATGTATCAAATTGATGAGACCGGACTAATTAGAAGCACATGTCATTTCCAACCACTAATTAAACACCTGTTGTTTACGCCGTTTTGATTGCCCAGCTGTAAGCACAGGTCATTTAGAGGTGAGAATCTTTGCACCTAGACATTAGGTATTTTTTTAATTCAATATCTAGTAAACCATTGCTTATAATATTCTGCAGTAAAGAGTCTCTTTATTTCTAGATTTTTTTTGTATTTTTTAAGCATTTTTTATACTTTTTTCAAATTTGTTTTTTTTAACTCGAACACGCCAAAAAGTTTGAAGTTCGCGAACTTTCGAACTGCCGATGTTCGAATTGAACTCGAACTGATCGAGCCGAACAGCTCATCCATACCTGGGATATTATTGCAGAACCTCAAGCCACCTAAGCTCTGTAATGGTACCAGATTGCAAGTAAAAGAACTCCACAGAAATGTGATTGAGGCTACGGTGCTAACCGATTCAGCCCAGTGGGAGTCGGTGTTCATACTACGAATACCTCTTCTGCATTCAGAATATCCATTTCAAATCAAAAGACTTCAATTCACCCGAAAGGTTTGTTTCATGATGATCATGAACATGTCTCAGGGATAGATTTTGAAGGTAGCAGGGAAGACTGTTTCGCACATGGGCAGTTTTACAATGCCTGTTCGAGAGTGAGCTCACGTGACTGTAGCTGATCCTAGCACCTAAAAGAAGAAGCACTAATGTAGTTTACAAAGAAGTACTCAAATAGTTTTTTTCTATGTTCCAGAAGCCAAAAAACAAACTACATTTTTTGGCAGTCTCATGTTTGTATTTACAACACAGAACAAAATTCATGGATACATATGGATTAAACAACTTTGTTTTGTATCCAATACACCCTGACGAACGTCTGCAATAAACCTTACTTATAATTTACAGGTTGATGTCTTAAAGTAATATTTCGTACAGTTTGAACAAAAAACTCATGTTTCTTTTACAAGCAATTGTTACAAAACCAAAAATCCACACAAGCGAAGCCGCAGGCAAAAGTTTTATATACACTATATTGCCAAAAGTATTCGCTCACCCATCCAAATAATCAGAATCAGGTGTTCCAATCACTTCCATGGCCACAGGTGTATAAAATCAAGCACCTAGGCATGCAGACTGTTTTTACAAACATTTGTGAAAGAATGGGTCGCTCTCAGGAGCTTAGTGAATTCCAGCGTGGAACTGTGATAGGATGCCACCTGTGCAACAAATCCAGTCGTGAAATTTTCTCGCTCCTATATATTCCACAGTCAACTGTCAGCTGTATTATAAGAATGTGGAAGTGTTTGGGAACGACAGCAACGCAGCCGCAAAAGTGATAGGCCACGTAAACTGACAGAGCGGGGTCAGCGGATGCTGAGGCGCATAGTGCGAAGAGGTCGCCAACTTTCTGCAGAGCCAATCGCTACAGACCTCCAAACTTCATGTGGCCTTCAGATTAGCTCAAGAACAGTGCGCAGAGAGCTTTATGGAATGGGTGTCCATGGCCGAGCAGCTGCATCCAAGCCATACATCACAAAGTGCAATGCAAAGCGTTGGATGCAGTGGTGTAAAGCAAGCCGCCACTGGACTCTAGAGCAGTGGAGACGCGTTCTCTGGAGTGACGAATAGTGCTTCTCCATCTGGCAATCTGATGGACGAGTCTGGGTTTGGCGGTTGCCAGGAGAACGGGACTTGTCTGACTGCATTGTGCCAAGAGTAAAGTTTGGTGGAGAGGGGAATATGGTGTGAGGTTGTTTTTCAGGAGCTGGGCTTGGCCCCTTAGTTCCAGTGAAAGGAACTCTGAATGCTTCAGCATACCAAGACATTTTGGACAATTCCATGCTCCAAACTTTGTGGGAACAGTTTGGAGCTGGCCCCTTCCTCTTCCAACATGACTGTGCACCAGTGCACAAAGCAAGGTCCATAAAGACTTGGATGACAGAGTCTGGTGTGGATGAACTTGACTGGCCTGCACAGAGTCCTGACCTCAACCTGATAGAACACCTTTGGGATGAATTATTGCGGAGACTGAGAACCAGGCCTTCTCGTCCAACATCAGTGTGAGACCTCACAAATGCACTTCTGGAAGAATGGTCAAAAATTCCCATAAACACACTCCTAAACCTTGTGGACAGCCTTCCCAGAAGAGTTGAAGCTGTTATAGCTGCAAAGGGTGTACCAACGTCATATTGAACCCTATGGATTAGGAATGGGATGTCACTTAAATTCATATGCGAGTCAAGGCAGGTGAGCGAATACGTTTGGCAATATAGTGTATATATAATATATATAATATATATATATAGTTTATTATTGCAGAAGCCATTTGCACATCACAGCAATTCAAAGAACTGCATCCCAGAGCTCCTGTGCTACATTCCCCATATGCAGCAAGAAACTCTGGGTAGGGCATGCAATTGACATCTGTCTCACTTTTTTGCATCCTGGGTCTGTTATTACACAGAAACCTTAAATCAATGCCATGCCATACTAGATGGCTTTTTTTTAGCAGTGATAAGGTTTATGGAACTGGTCAAAGCCACTCCTAGGACAGCAAAGTTTCGGGTTAATTGGTCCCATATAAATATATATATATATTAATCCAGAAATAGTGGGGTCTCTTACGGCGACTCAATTTTAACTCTGCAAAATGCTTTGCCGTAGTCAGATTATCAAAAACTATTTTGTGGCAATTCAGTTTGCAGTTGTGGGCATCCCCTAGCTTAGTGTTCATGATGACTAACACATACTTAGACAACATTTAGCCATTTTTAAAAAAAACATTTTTGACTAATGAAATTTAAATTGTTAGTCTTAATTGAACTTGTAGTGGGATAGACCGGAGAGTTCACTTGTCTCCTCTGGGATCTTTCAATGAAAGTGAATCTTCAATGTCATTGCAGTATACAATAGCAAGGGTAGACAGGTACTCTATGTTTCCAGGAACAGGAATTCCAAATAATGTCAGATATAAAGCAGGTAGATCAGTCATTACTTTCAATGTACTTTCATTGGAATATGTTAAAGTTTCAGCCTTTCTCAAGTTCAAGAAAGTGTGCCTAGCTTCTCCCCGCATCACCTCTTCCCATGATAGACTGCAGGATTTCTCACGCTCAGCCCCCACTCTCTGGAACGCTCTCCCTTGTACGGTCAGACTTTCCCTTAATTTCTCTTACTTCACACACTCCCTTAAAACGTTCCTATTTAGGGAAGCCTACCACCCAACTCACTGATACAACCATCAATCACTCTCACCTAGCAGTCCGGCACTCTCGGCTTGCAGCCCGTCACTCTCACCTAGCAGTCCTCTCCTCCTGTTTCCAACCACAACCCTTCTAGATTGTGAGTGACTACGGGAATAGGGCCCTCATCTCCTCCTGTACTGGTTTTTCAAATGTTGTTCAATGTATTGTAACCCTGTCTATACTGTGCCCATTGTACAGCGCTGCGGAATATGCTGGCGCTTTATAAATAAAGATTAATAATAATAATAATAACAACAGCCTAAATGTTGTTGTCACAGTGCAGGAGAGAGTTAGAGCAACTCAGTCACACATGCTCAGTGCGTTTTTTATCCATACCTAGGTATACACAATAATTGTTTCTTTAGCTCAAAGAGCCTACTGAAGTGGGCGTGGACAAAGTCAACAAGAAAAAGCAGGTATATATGAAAAATGATCATATTTACTTGCTTTTTATGCGTTTTGAATGAGACTACTGGCTCATTCAAAATGCACTGCAAGTTTTTAAAGGCACATTGACAAAGCACGCATGTCCCTTTAATTTAGCATGTGTATTCATTTGTAACAATTATTTTAATATATTTTTTTGTGTTCATATGTTTGGTTTTAGATCTAGCAGTTACATAATAGTGAATCTCATTGCTTACTGATATGGCTGTAGTTTAACAGGCTTTTTTCTAGTTTATTTTCAAAGGTCTTATTGACCTGGCTACAATGAATGTAAAAAATTATTTGTAGAAAATGTGACTGTAATACTATATCTAAACTTGCTTCTTCAGTATGCAGAAATATTTATCTTTTCTTTTTCCACATTTTCGTATAGTTCTGTCAACCTCACAGTGGATGGTGAGGGTTCATTTGTCACTACCATGTCTGCTTACTGGGATCCAGCATATTCTGATGCGATAGAAAGCACAGATGAAGTAGTGGTTGGGAAAGCTTTCTATTTGGGCGTGTTTTCTGAATCCTCAGATGCTAGTATATTTGTTCTTCGGGTGGAGAATTGCTTTGGAACACCTGACGGTGATGCAAATAATGTCAACAAAGCACATCTTGTCATTGGAGGGTATGTATTGTTGTCTAGTTAAATTTATCTATTATACATTGGATGCAAATATGAAAACAAATGTAAACGTTTATTCTTCATTTGGGAAGAGATTAGATATTATAACTGTATGATCACTCAGAACTGTTTTGTTGCCTTATTATAAACTTTTTTAGTTTTCTTAGGTAATGCACTGAGCAACATTTCTCCACTACTCCATGTCTTTTTGAAACAAGTGTATTAAAAATAGCCATTTTATCCATTTTTTTAAGTATAACCATACAATAAAATTCATATTGTTCATATCACTTAGTTGCAGTGATAAAATACATCTAAATAGAGTGAAGTAGCATTGCATTTATTAATCTGTTAAATAAATTAATTTTAAGCTTGTAGTGTGCGTGAATACAGTTTACGTCTTTATTATGTACAGATGCCCAGCCAACAAAGAAGTTGACGTAGATGTTCAAGAAAATGGTGTCAGCTTGCAAGCAAGAATCAAAGTGAATTCCTTTATCTTTGAAGGTCAAGCTCAAGTATTCATCACATGTACTGTGCGACTGTGTCCCAAGAATGGGACATGCACTGGGGTACGTAAGAGCACAATTTAGTACTTAAGTGTTTGGTATAAAGTCATTGATTTGCGCTTTGTAATCTGTTCCTTTAAACCAGGGATTTCAAACTCTGCCTCACCCTACAGGGGTTGCTGAACTAGAACTCCCAAGACTTTCTGGCCATCTATTATTTTGAAAGGATTCCAGAAATTATCAACCCTGGGGGGTTACTTTCATATGTCAAATTTTGTCTTCTTTACAATAGCATGTAATCCTATAATTCCTCTTTTTCACAGTGCACTTCGCAACGAAGTTCTGAAAATGAAGGAACAGGCTCATTAACCATTCCAGTGAATATCAATTCTGATTACTACAGCTCTGCAGCCAATACAGGTAAGCATATCCTATATACATCACGCAGTGAAAAGAATTATGCCATGTATGCCAAAACTGCAGTGTTAATGGTATCTGGCTGTAGTGATTAAAGGTTGAAACAGTGAATTGGGGGAAATGAATTAGCACTCTTAAAATAAGCATGAAGTGACTACAGCATCTAGATATTATGCTATATTTTATTGAATAATACATGAAATAAAATGTAACATGTCTGTGTGCTATGACGACAACTCTTAAGGGGTTATTCAGAGAACATAGAAATGTCATCGACATTTCAGTGATCTTTCGTTCCCCACACTTCGGGAAATCAAATTCCCATTCACTGCAGGGTCCCCGAAGTGCAGGGAAAAATCGCTGAATCGGAATAAAAAACACTGCAAAACTGCTAAAATTAACACATCCAATCCGATAAGCTGCCAAAAACTCGTCGACCAGTCACCGGAAAAAGCCAACAAGCCGACGAACGGGGTAAAAAAAAAAAAAAACAATACGATTGAAACTTTCAAGAATTTAAATGCTGTTTGCAGAAAAACTACTGGATGAAAATGTCCTGAATTAACATATAAGGTCCTATGAATACTAATAAAAAGGTCTGTTACAGAAAACTCCCCCGCTATTTAAAGAAAAAAAATTTGCAGAAAAAATCCCGAAAAATCCTTAAAAATCGTAAAATAAAATAAAGTGTCTTTTTCCTGCAAATTAAAAGAATAAACGGTTTAATAGATATTGAATAAAAACGGGAATATTTTTAACATTGAAACCTATGGGATTCGCCTGATTAAACCTGCTGAATGAAACCACCGAACATCAGGGCATTTCACTGACATTTCATTGCTGTTCGGTGTTCTCTGAAATAGATGAACCATTGCTTCTCTATGGGGATTTCACTGCTGTTGAACAGGCACCGTATTTCGCTGGCAATTCACCATTATTTGGCAAATTGCCAGGTTTTGAATAGCCGTACGTCCCCGAAATTGCACCTTATGGGGAAATTCACTGTTCGTTGCAATTTTGGGGCCAGTTCGGCTCTCTGAATAACCTGTCCAGAAACAGTTAAAATGGATAATAGTGCAATTCAGTTAGGAACTAGTTAAATACAGTTCAAGTATATCTCAAAAGGTGTCACACTCATGAATTCAAGAGCCTCTTATTGGCTCTGTGCTGTGCGGTGTCCCAAATTAACTGGGAGTGTAATGGTCCACCCCTCCAGATGATGCTACTCGTGGTCCTCAAAGGAAAAATTCCTAAAAGGACCATGAGTTGCATCATCTGGAGGGGTGGACTGTGTCACTCCCAGTTAAGTTGGCACACCACAAAGATCCTTTTGTTTGAATCTGCGGGATTTCTATCCTGCTACCACCTTCAGAGTAACACGGTTTACTACTTAGACTTTTACACCAACTATTAGATTACACATGAGTAAAAGAGGACCTTGGTTTGAACGCTGGTGTATACACTTTTCTGATATTCCTCTTGATAGAGCATCATGTTCATGTAGTTCAGAAATATCTGGGGTGCAAAGGTTTGCCATCACTGCTGTATGGTATTTCTGCAGGTGATTTTCACATTGTAAATAGTGTCTAGACATATATTTTTTGCATGTAACTTTTTAATGTATGCAGTTGTTTTAACAATAATCATATTGCTTTTCTCTCCTTTTGTGTAGTGTCATCCTGGAGTTTGTTGGCTTGTTCCCTGCTTACATTTCTTACTATCAAAAACTTGTGATGAGGTCCATGTATTCCAGTACTGATAAAGTCTAATCGAACAAAGTCTGGGAATTCTTCATAATAGAAAGAGTCTTTCTAAGGGTTTGAGTGTAATTTATTTTTTCTTCGCTGGACTTTGAACATTCTTTTCATATCCAGGACTGTTAGATGTCTTTTATGGACGTCTTTCATGTCCTTCTGGTCACTTTTCTATATCATTGCAAAAAACACTTTCTTCATCTTGGATGCATCCCATGCACTAGAATCTATGTGCAAGGGATAATGTTCCAAGACCATCTACATTATATAGTACGCTCTGCATCTGCAATAGAAATGGAATTGGGGAAAAATAATGTGTGACTTGATTTATGAATCATGCTAAACTACTGTTACTCTAATAAATATATTCCTAATATATCAAATAGCCGCCTCATTTCTTGGTAATAAATACTTGAATTGTGGAATGTGTGTATATGTATATAGGTGTACAAAGTGGGAGTGGGAATGGGGGACAACCCACAAAAACCATATGAGGTGTATAAAAGGGTAAATAATGCCCCTCACCCTAGTTAAGGTCACTGCTATGCAGATACTTTGGGCTAGATTACATACCGAATCCTGACTGTAGCATTCGGATATGTAAGCGTTAATGTCAGGATAAGTGACTTTAACGCATGCCCTCCATATTACCTTACTAATGCTAAATGCAGTAAAAATCCATTAGCGCATCAGTGATTGCGCTATAGCTTTGGTGAGCTTACTGTACTTCTATACTGTGCCCTCTATACTTAACATGGGGAGCGCAATTCGTAATTAGCACTAGATTAATTAAGGTATTACAAAGTTCTATCTCTAATTACCGCACAGATGGGTTACATGAATTTTCACTGTATCCTAAAAGGTGGTGCTAAATGATTCCTCTTTTGCAAACCGTCCCCAGTCTCCCTCTGCGATCACTCCGAGGCACTGGTTTTCAGGCAGTATTCAATCGTATTCTCTCTCAAAAAAGTTGTTTAAAACTGTCATTTACCAAAAAGGCACTATGTACCTACTATAATATCTGAGCCCCTTCAAAAAGATTCATAAAAATCTGTGCAGCTGTACAGGTGTCTAAGGCTGTGGTCACACAATCGCACTGATTGTGCACAGTGCGTCTGTTGAAACGGATGCACTTTATAACGGATGATATTGTGGTTACATTGTATCAGTTAGTTATGACTGACATTGAGAAAAGTAAAAAAAAAGCTGTATAGCATCAGTTAATTTTGACTGACGTTGAGAAAAAAATTGCTATATAGTATCAGTTATGTTTGACTGACGTGAAGAAAAATACAGTGGTACCTCGGTTCATGAACTTAATTGGTTTCGCAAACCGATTTTTGGTTGTGAACCAAATCATATTTTCCCATAGGGTTCAATGTAAATCAGGTTAATCCGTTCTGAACCATATGGGAATATTTTTTTAACAATGTAAACAATGTAAAAGTATGAAACAAAGTACAGTATGAAGATAGTGAACACTTACCTTTCTTGGGGTGACTTCTGACATGGAGGACGGAAAGGTGGGAGGGGAGGAGGTTATTGGTTGGAGGGAGAGTCCCCCTCCATAATGACATCCGGGAGATCTCCTTCAGGGGTTTCCTCTCTTCTTTGTCTCTTAGCTGCAGGGTCAATTTTGGTGAAAAATCTGACTAATGTCACTTGTTTTTTTCCTACGGTGAAGAAGACTCCGGAAATGAGAGACCATGTTGTCGTTCATCATATTCAAGATTCTGTTCGTCACAGTTATGTTGGGGTGGTGCTTCTCAAAGTAATCCTGGCACTCATTCCATTTCTCCATTATGGATGTTATCACATCACTGCTAACCTCCTCCTTTTCTTCCTCTTCCTCGGTGGAATGCTCCTCAACAAGTGCCTTCTGCTGCTCACTGGAGTTCAGCAAGTTCGTGCGTCGTCAGCTCCTCAGCACGGTCCTCAACAAGCTCCTCTATGTCTGCACCATCGACGTCCAGACCCATAGTCTTGCCCATGGACACAATCTTCTCCACTACCTGTGCATCAGACTCTTCCATGTCACGTTGAGCGACACATTCTGGCCACAGTTTCCCCCAGGCTGAGTTCAATGTCTGGTACGTGACCTCTTCCCACGCTTTGTGAATGAGATTGATGCAGTGGAGGACACTGAAATGTTTCTTCCAGAACTCTTTCAGAGTCAAAGATGTCTCTTCAGTGACATTAAAACACCTGGTGAAGAGCGCCTTTGTGTAGAGCTTCTTGAAGTTGGAGATCACTTGCTGGTCCATGGGCTGCAGAAGAGGTGTCGTGTTGGGGGGGGAGGAATTTGACCTTTATGAAGTCATACTCAGCGTCCATATCATCCACCAAGGGTGGAGGGTGTGCCCAGGGCATTGTCCATGAGAAGAAGGCACCTCTCAGGTAGCTGGTTGTCAGGAAGATATTTTTTCACGGTGGGTGCGAACACCTCGTGCACCCATTCCATGAACAATTGTCTTGTGAACCAAGCTTTCATATTGGCCCTCCACATGACAGGCAGTCTGGCCTTGTTCACATTCTGTTCCTTGAATGCACGAGGAGTCTGGGAATGGTACACCAGTAGTGACTTAATCTTCAGATCGGCGCTTGCGTTCCCACATAGAAAAAGGTTCAATCTGTCCATCATGTCCTTGTGCCCTGGCAGTGTCTTTTCCTCCTGCGTGATATAGGTTCTTTTCGGCAGCTTCTGCCAAAAGAGCCCTGTTTCATCTCAGTTGAAGACTTGTTGAGCGATGTATCCCTCTGCCTTCATGAATTCAGCAAAGTCTTTCTTGTAGGCTTCTGCAGCGGCCTTGTCAGAACTGGAAGCCTCACCATGTCTTATCACACTGTGGATGCCACTTCTCTTGCAGAATTTTTCAAACCACGCTCTACTGACTTTAAATTCATCACTCGAACTTGTGGAGGGTTTTGCTGCAGGAAATCATATGTAATTTCCTGGCTTTTTCACTGTTCATAGCTTCACTAACACTATCACCTGCCAGCTGTTTGTCATTCAACCACACTAACAGAAGCTTTTCCACCTCTTCCAGTACTTGTGTCCTCTGCTTGGTTAACATGGTTACTCTTTTTGCCACATCAGCTGCTTTGATGGCATCTTTATTCTTCAAAATAGTCGAGATGGTCGACTTCGCCATCTTGTACTCCGAGGCCAGATCAGTCACACGAATACCACGATCATGCTTTTCTACAATTTCCTTCTTCAATTCTATGGTTATTTTCTTTGCAACCTTCTTGTTACCATTCTTGCTCTGCACTTTCTTGTTACCCTCTTTATTGCGCTGCACTTTCTTTTTACCACCATTCTTGCTCTGCAAATCCTTGTCACCTTCAATAACGCTCTGCACATCCTTGTCACCTTCAATAATGCTCTGCACATCCTCGTCACCTTCAATAATGCTCTGCACATCCTCGTCACCTTCAATAATGCTCTGCACATCCTCGTCACCTTCAATAACGCTCTGCACTTTCTTTTTACCACCATTCTTGCTCTGCACTTTCTTGTCACCTTCAATAACGCTCTGCACTTTCTTGTCACCTTCAATAACGCTCTGCACATCATCCTTGTCACCTTCAATAATGCTCTGCACTTTCTTTTTACCACCATTCTTGCTCTGCACTTTCTTGTGACCTTCAATAATGCTCTGCACATCCTTGTCACCTTCAATAATGCTCTGCACATCATCCTTGTCACCTTCAATAACGCTCTGCACTTTCTTGTCACCTCTCTGCGCTTTCTTTTTCCCACCACGCTTGTTCTGCACTTTCTTGGGAGCCATGCTGGATTTAAAACTTCACACCTTCAGCCCTCTGCGACCGCGATCTCGAGTACAGGAAGTACGTGTACAGGAAGCCACATGGCCGCGGTCGTGTTCGTAACCGGTTCGTAATCCGAGGCGGAGTTCGTGAACAGAGGTAAAATGTTGACGAACTTCCTGGTCGCGAACCGTAATGGTCGTGAACAGGGACGTTCGTGAACCGAGGTACCACTGTAATTGGAAAGGCTGTATAGCATCAATTAGTTTTGACTGTCGTTGGGGAAAAAAGAAAAAAAAGCTGTATGCAGTGGTTTCTCTACGTCCGTTGTAGCTTTTTCACGTCGATGCCATTTTGGTGTCTGTTGCATCACGCATTGCACGTGCTTCGTGTGCTGTTCTCTGTTGACTCCTTTGAAAAGCTACGACGGACATCAAACAATGCGGTCAGACGGGTGTGAAAAGTGCACTCGTGTGACCACAGCCTAAGGCTAGTGTCAGACGAACGCAGTCTGAGTGCACTCTGCGTGTATGCATAATGGACAGACGTACCGACGGACAGGGCCGGTGCAAACATTTTTGTCTACTCAGGCATAGGTGCGTTTTGGTGCCCCCCCCCATCCATGCCAATCAGCATAGAGATGCATAATATTCTCTATTGGGAGTGTTTGGTGTCCTAACGCATTGCCAATCTATGCTGTGCCTTAGGCACCAGGCACAAGCCTAAATTGGCAATGCGGCACCAGAAGGGGCACCAGGCACAGCATAGTTTGGAGAAGCGGGGTTTGTGAGGGTCCTGAGAACGAGCAGCTGCACTAGTGGCTGCTCTACGGTGGTTGACCGCTCAGGTCTCACAAGGTTTTAGCTTGTTTGTGCAATTAGAGGGATGAATGCTCCATATGCAAACCAGTCTGCTCTCACCCAAAAAAGGTGGCCAGTACTGACTGCCAAGGATGTCATCCCTTCAATCTATGCTGCGCCTTATGCCCCTCCTGTGCCACAGTGCCAATCTGCGCCTGGTGGTGCCCCTGGTCCTGCTGTGTCAATATACTCACATAAATCATCCTGCCTTTCACTGCCAGTGTTTCTCTACTACCTACCACTCTCACTCTGTGGCTGTGGTCCACCGTCCGACTCCAGGTCTCCAGCAGCAGGATCCTCATCCTCTAATTCATTTCACCCCCCCTGAAATCATTCACCCCCCTTAATTCATTTATCTCCCCTTTATTTCATTTGACCCCCTCAATTCATCTCCCGCTCAATTAATTTCACTTCCCCTCAATTCATGTCACTCCCCCTTAATTCACCCCCCTTAATTCATTCACACTCCTTAATTCATTCTCCTCCTTAATTCATTCTCCCCCTCAATTCATGTCACTTCCCCTTAATTCATTCACACTTCTTAATTCATTCTCCCTATTAATTCATTCACCCAAACTGTGCGCCAACACGGAAGTGATCACTACGTTCGTCTGATGCCGGCCTAAAGGTCCAATGTTATTGCAATGGATATTTTTTTATCACTATTTTGAATAGTTGAACAACCATCTAATGTCAAGCCCAGATGTTGATACCTACAATTCCCAGAATTCTTTCAATTCAAAAGATGGACAGGACATCTAAACTGTCAATGTAGGAGGGAAATAAAGGACCTGTTCACCCAACATTAGGGTGTGCCTGGGCACACACCCTGCATACACCTGTGTTGGAAGATGTAGTTCAGAAACATCTGGAGGTCCAGAATTTGACAGCCCTGATTTAATAAATATATATACATTACAATCTGAAATGCTTCAACCACTAAATTCAAATTCTAGCCATTGGCCAATAACACAGCTTACAAAGAGAGCCATTTCACTGGATGCATTTGACTGTGTTGAAATAGCTGTAGGCAGTGGCATTATGAGTGCTTTTTAATGCGGTAAGGTGATTGGATTTTTTTCTACCTATCAATCCATTAGCGGCATAAGATAAGGTCAGTGGCACTTTTTTGGACCATTCACTGGTCTGCCTGGACTAATTTTTCACGGTCACTACCCCACCTCCACATTTTTTTCTTTGTGCCCTGTAATATCATTGTATCCTATAGTCAATGTGACTGATGCACACTACTGGGAGAACAAAGGTGACTTTCAGCCAGTTCACACCAGTTAGTGTGAGCCAGTTGTTAACATGGCGAATCTGGACGCTGATTGGTGGAATAAGTCCGAGGATCTGATTGGTCGTGATTTCTCTGATCAGACGATAATAACTTTAAATTGCGTCCAAGGAACTCACGCATCCGTGAGAATCAGGGCCTCTGATTGGACTGTGAAAGTGAAAACAGAAAGATTCAAGGGAGGTTTTGAAATTAACTGCAGCGATATTTTAGATAAATAGCAGGGTTGAAATACTTACAGGGTAATTCAATGAGAATAGAAAAGTCACCGCACGTTCGGTGACTTTTCGTTCTCTTCAATTCGGTTCGTTTTGCCGATCCCATTTTGGCGACCCTGCGGTGTATTCAGCAAGCACCACAGGGTCCCCGAATTGCAGGGAAAGGTCGCCGCAAACCCACCGAAAACTAACCGCAAAACCCGGCGAATGCCCACCGAAAACCCGCAAAAACATCTTGATTAACCCGCCGAAAACACCGGAAAAACCCTAGCAGGAGCCGATCACACGCAGCGAAGCTGCCCGAAAAAGCCGACACCGCAGACGAATGCAGTGAATAAATTAGCAAAACAGTTTGCTTGAATGTTTGAAAAGTGAAACGCTGTTTGCAAAGAAACTACTGAGCGAAAATGTCTGAAATTTACATATGAGGTCCAAGGAATGATAATATAAAGGGCTGTTACCGAAAAAAGAGCAATTGTTTGAAAAAAGAAAAATAAAAACAGAAGAAAAAATCCCGAAAAATTCTTACAAGGTCCTAAAAAATCTAAAAATAAAAAATCTTTTTACTGCAGAATTTTAGAATGAACGGTTTATTAGATATTGAATTAAAACAGGAATATTTTTAACATTGAAGACTATGGGATTCGCCTGAATAAACCTGACGAATTAAACCACCAAATGGCAGGGCATTTAGGGAACCTTTCACTGCTGGTTTGTGTTCTCTGAATAGTGGAACCATTGCTTTTTATGGGGAAGGATTTCACTGCCCTGGAACAGGCGCCGAACAGGCACCATATGTGCAGGCAATTCGACAAGATTTGGCGAATTGCCTGCTCTCTGGATAGCCGAATGGCCAGGAACGGTAACCGAACGCTGATTTATCGTTCGGTTACCTTTCTCCAGCCATTCGGATCTCTTTGGATAACTCTGTTAGTATATCCCTGATGAAGTGCACTGGTTTCCACAAAATGTGTTGAATGAGCTGTTATAAATAAAGGATAAACCTATACTTACCTATTAGAAAGTGATTAATAATTTTTTATTGATGTGCCAGCGATTTTCAGATTTTCAGTGAGTGCAACTTAAAGGGGGCCTTTGTGGAATGTTTTGTCACAACTGTATCACGCTATGACGAATATCTGTTTTGTCTAGACATGTGCATTCGTTTTAGTACTAAAACGATTTAGTCCAAATTTTGGGATAATTTAGTTTTCGTATGACTCAAGAGATACGAAACTGCCCAGTACAAAAAACGAAAGAAACTAAAATAAAAAGGCACTACATTTTAGTTTCAGTCCTTTTTGGGATATTACATTGATGAGTGGAAGGAGATTGAAGGAGATCAGCAATGAAGAGCGCAACATCGCAAAGCTACAGAAAAGGTTTGTATGCATAATCCTTCCCGACCCCCTACCCGAAAATCTGACAGTGATAGAGCTCCAGAATACTCACTCGCAGCACAGACAGGCAGCACAGGAGAGGAAACCTTTTTTAACCCATGCATGTCTATGAGGCAGACAAGATGATAAAAGCAGCTGCAGAAGGAAAACATACAAATAAATCACACTGAAAGCTAATGACAGAGGAGGGCTGGATAGTAAAATCCCCTTTATAACAAGCAGTGCTGGGAGAAGAGAGGGACTTTATAAAACGTGTGTTATCTCCCCTCCCGCTTTGCATAATAGGGGTTTAGGTCTGATACATTTTATATTATCCAGGAACACTATCCCCCTTTCCTCATCTATAATACACGTTTTATATAAAGTCCCTCTCCTCTCCCAGTGCTGCTTGTTATAAAGTATTTTTACGTCTGATACATTTAGTATCCAGCTCTCACAGTTACTCTGTCATTATGAGCCTTCAGTGTGATTTATTTGAATGTTTTCCCTGGATTTAAAGTGCTTATTTTATTATAAAAATAAATTTGCACCAGTCACCTCTTCTCTGAGCTTTCAGACCGATTTACATTAATATTTTCCCTCTCCCCTGCTAGAGAGATTCAAATATTAAGTAAAAGTTCCCTCTCCTATGCTGGATAAGCATTGCATTCCGAAGTTCTGCACCCCCACATGCCAATGCAGTAGGTCCTACTGAGTAGGATGTTCTATACAGAGAAAGACATTAATTAATGCAGGAGGATGTTCTATACATTATACAGAGAGGGGTATTAATGCAGGTGGATTTTATATACATTATACAGAGAAAGGTATAAATTGAGGAGGATGTTCTATACAGAGAGGACATTAATTCAGGAGGATGTTCTATATATTATACAGAGAGGAGCCTTTTTTTAGCCCTTTAAATCCAGTGGCTGTGAGCGCTGAGATCGGCTGCTTGTTATATTATCTTTCAGTACAATGTATTAGGCTCAGCTGTTACAGTAACTGTAACTGACTGTAACAGCGCTCCGAGTTTCAGTAAAACAAGGAAATAATATTGTTTTAACCTCTTGTATATAAAAATATTATTTACTAGTTTTACTGAAACTGAGCGCTGTGATGAGCAGCAGTCAGTTACTGTAACAGCTTTGCCTGACACATTGTGCTGAGAGTGAGAGATACTGTAACAAGCAGCGATCTCAGCCCTCTGAGGAGCCACTACAATAGTAATTGTATACACTGGTTTTCAGATGAATGAAATTAGTTTTCATACTAAGAACTGAAAACGAATTTCTTTAGCAACTAAATAAATTGCAATTTAGGACTAATACATTAGTTCAAAACGAAATTTTGTGCTGTGCACATGTCTAGTTTTGTCTGTGTCTAGGGCTTTGCTCTAATATATATTTGTGTATATTTTTATCGTGAATTTGGGAGGAGACGTTCGGAGGAGCACACTGAGATATGTATTTTTCCTTTGGTGATTCATTCAAATGTTTTTTCTATTGGCATGTCTCTAAGGCATGTACTGCCCATCGGGACTACGGGAGATTCCCAGTGGGCCGAAGGCTCAGTGGGCCAGAGGGCCGCTGGATGAGCCTGGGGATCGCCTGGAACTGGCCGCCAGCCGAGCCTGGCGATTGCCTGGGCCTGGCCGCCGGCCGAGCCTGGGGATCGCATGGCCCTGCCTGCCGGTTGAGCCTAAGGGGTGCCTTTTTTTTAGCAGAACAGGGGGCTAGGGAGGACTCTGGGGAGGATAAGTACAGGAGGAGTACATCCACAAACAAAGCTTCTGCTCTCCTGCAAGGGTGGGTAAGCCGGAAAAAAAACGGGTTCGATCTAATTTGAGAGGCTAATGGCTCCAACGATAAGACAAAAATTAAGGGAGACAATGGGCAACCTTGGCGCGTGCCGTTAGTGATCTGGAAGGGGGGGATAGAAAAACTGTTCAGGACCTGAGCCGAAGGGGAGAAATATAGGGCCATGATGCTCCTAACAGATCAGGAAATTTAAAACCTCCTTAAGCCTGGCACAGGAATCCCCAGTGCACGCGATCGAACACTTTTTCAGCATCTAGCGAGAGCAAAAGCCCCGGGTCTCCCAATTAGGGATGAGCCGAACACCCCCGAGTTCAGTTCGCATTCGAACTCAAACTTTCCAAATGTTCGAATTTGAACTCGAACTCAATACAAGTCAATGGGACTCAAAATTCGGTTTTTAGAGTGCCCTCCAAGAGAGGACAAATGTGCTAGATATTTGCCATAAAAGGTGTATGGGGGTCCGGGTAGTGCCCTGGGGGAAAGGAAACAAGGACAAAAAGTTTAAAATAAATGCTTTAAAAGGGACAGTGAGTTTTCCATGAAATAAGGGTTAAAAATAAAAACAAAAAATTCCTTCAAATATTGTGGCGGATTTCTAGGATGTATAGAAACATTTAAAAACAAAAAAAGGACGTTTCAAATGACGGTAAATGCTTTTCCTTTAATCTATTCATAAACAACTGCTTGGGGTGGCAGCCTGTATGAAAAGACATTTTAGGACGCTCAGAAAAGGTTTAGTGATTTTTTGGCTAAATTGTGGTGAAACTTATGCAGGCTTTGGATGAAAGTAACAATAGGTGCTTTAAAATTGGGCCTTTAGCGTCGGCAACAGTGCCGTCACACAGTAACCCCTCTGAGGATATGAATCTGGTACAGGCGTCAGTGGCAGTGCCCCCAAATATTGTGCCTTTGGTGCCAGGCCAGCAAGTGCCATCATACAGTAACACCTCCGTCGTATTGTGGAAGAGTGCAGGGGTGGACCATGCGGTCCTATATTAAAAAGATATGAATCTGGTAAAGGCGTCAGTGCACCCAGATATTGTGCTTTTGGTGCCAGGCCAGCAAGTGCATTCATACAGTAACACCTCCGTCGTATTGTGGAAGAGTGCAGGGGTGGACCATGCGGTCCTATATTAAAAAGAAATTAATCTGGTAAAGGCGTCAGTGCACCAAAATATTGTGCCTTTGGTGCCAGGCCAGCAAGTGCATTCATACAGTAACCCCTCTGTGGTTTTGTGGAAGAGTGCAGGGGTGGACCATGCGGCCCTATATTAAAAAGATATGAATCTGGTAATGGCGTCAGTGCACCCAAATATTGTGCCTTTGGTGCCAGCCCAGCAAGTGCATTCATACAGTAACCCCTCTGTGGTATTGTGGAAGAGTGCAGGGGTGGACCATGCGGTCCTATATTAAAAAGATATGAATCTGGTAAAGGCGTCAGTGCACCCAGATATTGTGCTTTTGGTGCCAGGCCAGCAAGTGCCATCATGCAGTAACCCCTCTGTGGTATTGTGGAAGAGTGCAGGGGTGGACCATGCGGTCCTATATTAACAAGATATGCATCTGGTAAAGGCGTCAGTGCATTCATACAGTGACCCCTCTATGGTTTTGTGGAAGAGTGCAGGGGTGGACCATGCGGAATCCCCACCTTCAATGCCCCCACAACTTAAATATTCCTCCTCCTCATCCTCCTCCTGTCTGATCTGAGGACCCGCAGGAATGCTGTCGGCATAAAGACTGTGGCCTTGAGAGTGTCAGGGATCAGCATTCGTGTGTGCAACAACCAGACCTACATCAGTGCTAACCATGTAAAGTGCTGCCTCAGACCTTGCCAGCACTGATAGGGGTTAACCAAAGTGTAAACCCAAAACACACACCACACCCTCCTGTCTGTCTGTCAATAAACGAGAATCCTCCCCTGTGCAACATGGCTTTGCATTGCAAGTCATTCCCTGAAAGTGTTCTGACCCCTCTCTGTTATCCTGCTATCAACCGTGTACCAGACCCTGCTTGACCCAACGACCTTGCCTCATGGCTGCCAGCCACAGACCGTCCTGACTACTCTTTTGCTTGCTCCCTTTGTAACTCGCCATGGACTCTGACCTGCCTCAGTCAGCTAACTCCCAGGTACCTCCAGCATATCCCTGCCTAAAGGGCTCTAACCACCTGAACATGGGTCCCACCACGGCGAATGCCAGGTGCCACCCTGACATAATGCAAAGCCCACCAACTGAGCCCGCAGGGATGCTACCAGCCCTGGAAGATCTGGCCCACCTGTTATGCGTTGTAGTGGAGGAGCTAAGAAGCACCCTTCCTAAAGTGTGTTTTGCCCCAGGAAAGAAATCTAGAGGCCAGCTTACTACAGAGGAGCGCGCCAGGAGGATGGTGGAGGGTCTCTGTATCTACTGTGCCTCAAGAGACCACTGGCTCGCAGCCTGTCCCGTAAGACCCCCAAAAAGGCCAGCTCCCACACCCGAGACGGCTAGGGTCTCTCAGCAAACCCCAATGAAAAAGACTGTGTTTGAAAAAACTCAGGTGCTTAAAGAGGCACCCCAGGCTAAGCTCGCTGCACCTGAGCCCAAGCCTGCTCCAAAGAGATCTCAGGTACCCAAGCCTGTTCCTAGGCCCCCAGTTCCCAAGTCTATGCCCAGAAAACCTCCTACACCTAAGCCTGCACCCAGAAGACTCAAGCCCGCTGTACACAGGGGTAGGGAGTCTCTGGAGGACTATGCAGGAGAGGAGGAAGAACCCGAACTGCCCATGGAGTACGAGACCCCCATACCTGAGGAGTCTGACCCTCCTGTCTCTATGGACTATCACAGTACACCTGTGGAAACAGAACCTCCATTGCCTATGGAGATTATGTGCGTGCCTGCGGGGGGGGGGGGACCAAATTGACCTGAACATTTCCTTGTGCCATACTCACACAGGTACTCATTGATGGCCCTATGCTGCTTGTGCAGACGCTGCAGCATTGCCAATGTAGAGTTCCACCTGATGGGCATGTCACAGATCAGACTGTTTGTGGGAAGGTGGAATTCTCTTTGAATTTCTGCCAGGCGAACACTTGCTGGGAATGACTGTCTGAAGTGGCTGCAGGTTTTTCTGGCATGGCTGAGAAGCTCTGCCAGCCCTGGGTACCTGGTTAGGAAATGCTGTACCACCAGATTTAAGACGTGTGCTAGGCATGGTATTTGTGTCAATTTACCCAGGCATAGGGCAGAGAGAAGGTTGCTGCCATTATCACAGACGACCATTCCCAGCTGAAGCTGGCGTGGTGTTAACCATCTCTGCACCTGCCCCTGCAGAGCTGGCCGAATTTCTGGCCCAGTGTGACTCCGGTCCCCTAAACAAACCAGCTCAAGCACAGTATGGCATCTTTTTGCTTGAATATATGAGTGAAAGTATACCCAATCAATATAAATACAGCAGTTCACAGCACTCTCCACCACAGCGTGCTAATAATTCAGAGACATAAAAACAAAAGGAACTGCAGTAGGATAACATACAACCTTAAAAATTGGTCAATGGTATTGATGGCACAGCCAGATGAAGAGTGGATTCCAATGGCTAGAAAAATAGATACACTCACATAGCATAATACTGTAAAAACATTTAATAATATAAAAAAACACAAGGAAGCCACTCACAAACAAAGTGGCACACGTTCAAAAATAGTGTGCATATAAGCAATTTTAACACATCCTTATAGTCACCGCCACCGGAATGCGTTCAGTCCACGGAATGGAGACTCCTGGCCAGGGTAGGCTCCAAGGAAACCGATATTGTAGTCCAGTGTAATTTGGCAAAAAGTTCTTGCGGACCACCCAGATTCAAAGACCGGAAAATCGGGCTCCTCTTCAAACGATGGACAGCAAGGCGGCAGACAGCAGACACGAAGTAAAGCACAGATCAGCTTGACATGTTTCGTCCATAGGACTTACTCATGAGCTGATCTGTGTGTCACAAAGCAAACCTATTATAGATCCTCCTTAATTGTTAAAAATAACATGGATAGAGATCACCTGTGGAGACCAGGGGAGGACAGCGTCGCCGGTAGCCTCCACAGAGCGCTCCGGAAATGACGTCACCCCCCTCGGGCATCCATCTTACTTAAGGGCAAAAACCAAGCCCCAACATTAAGGCAAAGATGGCAATACACTTGTATTAAATGCAGAACGACGATAGATGAACCTAGAAACAGAAAAAACAAGGACAGCAAACCATAATATAAAATAATAGGATAAAAAGGATAAAAATCCCTTCCAGGCATTAAAATACCGTAAAAGAATATAAATATATATAATGTGATAGACCCATATGCCATTATATAAGCCGACAAGCAGTAAAACAATCTATAAAAAAGAAGAAAAAGACAAAAGAGAAAAAAGAATTTTAGGTTACAAACAGGATAGGAGGTCGATATTGAGGCCTGGCGGCTTCAGGGTATCCATGTAGAATATCCATTTGGTTTCTACTTGGGATAAAGCCTTAGCTCCATCACCTCCCCTCCAATTCAATTTAACCTTTTCTATCCCCAACCAACTAAATGTAGTAAAACTAAAAAGTGGGCATTTACAACAGTGTCAGGGTACACTATGTTTGTCACTACATTTTCTAATGTTATAGAAATGTTCGTAAATGCGTTCTTTCAGCTTACGCTTCGTTTTCCCAATATATTGGGCCCCACATCCACATTGAAGGAGATATATTACATTAGTAGTATTACAGTTGATAAACTCCTTGATATAGTATTCTTTTCCAGTACGTGTACTTTTAAACATATCAACTTTGACTTTAAGGTCTCTACACATTGAGCACATTTTGCATTTAAAAAAACCTTTAGGTTATTGAGCAAAGGGTGGGGGTTAAATTCCTTATTAGTTTCCAAAGGTAAACAGCTCGGGGCCAAAGTGTTTTTAACTGAATTGGCTTTTCTATATATAACGCGAGGAAATGCTGGTAAATACTTAGATAGAACCTGGTCGTTCTGAAGGACCGGCCAACATCTAGAAATGGCTTTTTCAATATCCCTACTTCTCCCGTTAAATTTAGTCAAAAAATCAAATTCCCATTTAGTGTGATTATTTTGGGACCTTGATTTACGCTCAAGTAAATTTGATCTATCTATGCTTTTAATTTTTTCTAGACTTTCCTCGACTAGAGATTTGGGATATTGTTTATAAAGGAATTTTTGAGAAAGCTCTTTACTTTGAACAATAAAGTCTGACGTTTTTGTACAATTGCGACGAATTCGTCCAAACTGATTTTTTGGAATGTTATTAAGCCACTTTTTATGGTGGCAACTGTTATAATTAATGTAAGAATTTTTATCGGTCGGTTTAAAAAAGGTTTTAGTACAAAAATTAGTATCGGTAATGAAAATGTTCAGATCTAGGAAGTTGAGAGTCCGATCTCCCACCTCCATAGTAAATTTAAGATCCACGTTATTAATGTTGACATAGTCAAGAAACCTGTCTAAAACATCCCTACCTCCCTCCCATACAATGAACACATCATCTATATAGCGACACCAGAGTGCCAAGTTTGCCCCAAAGGGATTATTTGCCCATATTGATTCTTGCTCCCAATGAGCCATAAAGATGTTGGCATACCCTGGGGCAAACTTGGCACCCATGGCCGTTCCCGTCTTCAGGAGGTAAAATTTGTTTTGGAACCCAAAAAAATTATGAGTAAGGCAGAATCGAATAGCCTCACATAGAAAAATTCTCTGTTTGTTCCCAATCTCTCTATCCATGTTATTTTTAACAATTAAGGAGGATCTATAATAGATTTGCTTTGTGACACACAGATCAGCTCATGAGTAAGTCCTATGGACGAAACATGTCGAGCTGATCTGTGCTTTACTTCGTGTCTGCTGTCTGCCGCCTTGCTGTCCATCGTTTGAAGAGGAGCCCGATTTTCCGGTCTTTGAATCTGGGTGGTCCGCAAGAACTTTTTGCCAAATTACACTGGACTACAATATCGGTTTCCTTGGAGCCTACCCTGGCCAGGAGTCTCCATTCCGTGGACTGAACGCACTCCGGTGGCGGTGACTATAAGGATGTGTTAAAATTGCTTATATGCACACTATTTTTGAACGTGTGCCACGTTGTTTGTGAGTGGCTTCCTTGTGTTTTTTTATATTATTAAATGTTTTTACAGTATTATGCTATGTGAGTGTATCTATTTTTCTAGCCATTGGAATCCACTCTTCATCTGGCTGTGCCATCAATACCATTGACCAATTTTTAAGGTTGTATGTTATCCTACTGCAGTTCCTTTTGTTTTTATATCTTTTTGCTTGAGCCATTGCGTAGCTCCTTGCCAGAGACACAGAAGGAGGAAGAGGGAGAGGTGGTGGTGGAGCAGACAGACCTCATACAAGCAGCTTTCTGGAGGAGTGGTGGATGAGCAAACTCAAGCACAGAGCCCCGTCTTGGATCCCTCCCAGCTGCAATCAGAGTTACCCAGTGTGCCGTGAAGGAAATGTAACGACCCTGTCCATGCTTGCTGGACCACGTGTCTAAAGTCACATGCACCTTGCTGCTGACTGCCTTTCCCAATGACTCCATAACATTGTTTTCCACGTGCTGGTATAGTGCTGGAATGGAATTCCGTGAAAAGTAATGGCATTTTGGAACATGCCACTGTGGTACAGCACATTCAGCAAATTCACGGAAGGGAGCAGAGTCCACCAGCTGGAAAGGCAGCAGCTGCAATGCAAGTAATTTTGCTAAGCTGGCATTTAGACGCTGTGCTTGGGAATGGTTGGGACCATATTTTTTCTTACGCTGTAGCAGCTGGGGCAACGTAATCTGACTGCGTAAATCTTCAACTGATGGGATGCTGTCCCATTGTGAGGAAGGAGGTGGTACATCCATTACGGTAGCATCATCCCTGTCAGTGGAGGTTGTAGGCAATGACATGGCAGGACATACAGTATAGACAGATGAGGAGGAGGAGGACCTATGCAAAGTTTTGCGCCAATGGGATGTGTGGCAGGAGGTCATGTGTCGCCTCATGCACGTGGTACCCAAGCGTCCGGTGTCTTTCCCACACTTGAGCCTCATCTGACATAGATTACAAATAGCAACGGTGGGGTCTACTGCACATTTCTTAAAGAACTCCCAGACAGCAGAGTTCCTGGATGTGTGCTTTGAGACAACAGCGCTCTGCACCTGAGCAGCTCTGACATCTGATGCATTGGACTGGCTAGCACTACGGTTGGTCATAGAGGATGTTGTGCCTCCTCCTCCTCCTCACTTGACTCCTCTGTTTGATCAGGCACCCAGGTGGAGTCAGTGAGATCAGCATTGTCATCATCACCCCCTATCTCCTCGTCACTGGAGCCAACTTGGAAGTATGCTGCAGCTGCTGGGGCAACATGAGTGCCAGTTATTTGTGTGTCATCACTGGCACCCCCTTCCTCAACCTCAGAGATTGAATCAGAGCACTGTAGTTGCTGCGCATCCTCAAGCAGCATGTCACTGTCATTGTAGTCAAACAATTCAGCTGACTCCTCCGTGTGTGATAGTGAGGCTACGGCAGGAGTAGCTTTGGACATGGAGGCTGCATTACTTGCTTTGGCAGCTGAGGTGTACTGTAAAGCATTACAAGCCTGGCTGGCAGAGGACTCGGTGGATGAGGATGGCCTGGTTAGCCAATCCACCAAATCCTCTGTATATTGCTGCTGCCTAAGAAGACGGCCAGCACCAGTTAGAAAGGACAAGCGTGCCCCTGCAGAGGATGCACCACGTCCACGACGACCAGAGGCACAGCCTCCCGTCACAGAGGCTGCTTGCCCTCTTATCTGTGCCTGGGAGCGTCTGCCTGTCCTTTTTGGTTTTTCTGACATGGTGAGTGATATATAGATTAAATATATACAGAACTCTGAATCAACTCTGGTATAAAGATTAAAGATTTCCAGAACTCTGGTATAACTCAGTGAGACACCCTGATAGCTGGCAGCCAGTGAGAAGACACAGATTACAATTCCCAGAAACCTCCTATAAATCAGTGAGACCCCCTGATGGGTGGCAGTGAGTTGCAAGACACAGATTACAACAATTCCCAAATAATTTGTAGAAATTACTGACCCCCAAAATACTTGGTGGCAGCCAGTGAGAACACACGGATTACAACAATTCCAAAATATTTTGTAGAAATTACTGACCCCCCAAAATACTGGGTGGCAGCCAGTGAGAACAGACGGATTATAACAATTCCCAAATATTTTGTAGAAATTACTGACCCCCCCCAAAATACTGGGTGGCAGTGATAACACACGGATTATAGCAATTCCCAAATATTTTGTAGAAATTACTGACCCCCAAAATACTTGGTGGCAGCCAGTGAAAACACACGGATTATAACAATTCCCAGACATTTTGTAGAAATTACTGACCCCCCAAAATACTGGGTGGCAGTGAGAACACACGGATTATAGCAATTCCCAAATATTTTGTAGAAATTACTGACCCCCAAAATACTTGGTGGCAGTGAGAACACACAGATTAGAACAATTCCCAGATATTTTGTAGAAATGACACCCCCCCAGTAGCTGGTGGCAGACTGGCAGTGAGAACACACACTAACACAAGAACAATCTCCTCTCAAACACATGCTGAAATGCTGTGTGAACTGAAGCCTTATATAGTGTGCTGCGGGACCTAGCTCTGTGAGCCCATGATTGGGCAAAATTTGCCCAATCAGGACTCTGAGCCGTGATTGGCGTAGTCTAGAACCAGTCTTGCACCTGACCTGTGGTCAGGTGCAGAGCCGTAGCTAGCTCCTTTTGCACACGAGGCAAAAACCAAAAATTGTGCCCCCCCCACATAATTTTAAAAATCAGAGTCCCCAACCAGTGGCGCAGTGCTAAACTCCTGGATGCTCCCCGCGACCAGAAGCAGTGGATCGGACCACCCTTTGTGCTGTGGGATGAGAGGCAAGTATGTGATTTTTGGGGGATTCCAGCTGGTGCTGACTGATTCTGCAGAAGCGGCATCAGTTAGCACCAGTATCTAGCTGTGGGTATCTTTTATAGCTATGGCGGGATGGTAATTAGGATTACAAAGTCTTAACGCTAACGCTTTTTACTCTTTGCGCTCCCCATGTGAAGTATAGGGAGCGCAAAGTACAGTAACCTCGCCCTGAAAAGCACAATCTCCTGGATTTTTTACCTGTTACCGTTCGGATTGTAATATGAGGGTCCTGTGCTAGGATGTGATATGGGCAGCATGCAGTAACCTCATTTAACCTAGCAACCAACGCTCACATGTGTGAGTGCTAGCGTTAAGGAGGTGATGGGGCCCTACATATATAGTGCACACACAGTACATGTACAAATGCAGTACAGACATATGTATATGTATACATATACGTATACACACGTATAGCAAATGAACATTTAGCATAATATACAGCAGAGTTACATAATATAATATACATAATATACAGCAGAGTTACACTTGACTCTGATCTTTCCTTCATCCCCCACATCCAGTCTCTTTCCTCCTCCTGCCGATACCAACTGCGTAATATTTCCAGAATTCGGCCATTTCTTACCGCTGTCACCACAAAACAACTCATACACGCCCTGGTAATCTCCCGACTCGACTATTGCAATAATCTCTTATCTGGCCTCCCTCTGTCCCGCCTCTCCCCCCTACAATCCATCCTGAACGCCTCCGCCAGGCTAATTCACCTCACCCGCCGCTCTGTCTCTGCCGCTCTCCCTCTGCGAGTCCCTTCACTGGCTCCCCATCCACTGCAGAATTAAGTTCAAAATCCTTATCCTTACCTACAAAACCCTCACTAACTCAGCGCCCCACTACCTGTCCTCACTAATCACCAAATACACCCCAGCCCGCTCCCTAAGGTCAAACAGTGACCTGCGCCTAGCTTCTCCCCGCATCACCTCTTCCCATGATAGACTGCAGGATTTCTCACCCCCATCCCCACTCTCTGGAACGCTCTCCCTCGTACTGTCAGACTTTCCCCTAACTTCTCTTCCTTCAAACGCTCCCTTAAAACATTCCTATTTAGGGAAGCCTACCACCCAACTCACTGACGCAACCATCAATCACTCTCACCTTACAGTCCTCTCCTCCTGTTTCCAACCCCAACCCTCCTAGATTGTGAGTTCCTACGGGAATAGGGCCCTCATCTCCTCCTGTACTGTTTGTCAAATGTTGTTCAATGTATTGTAACCCTGTCTATACTGTGCTTATTGTACAGCGCTGCGGAATATGCTGGCGCTTTATAAATAATGAATAATAATAAAAATAATAAATAATATACAACCCCCCCAGAATAATATACACAGCACTGAGCCCCCAGACTATTTTCCCCAGTTCACATGGATACAATTACCCCCAGTTCACATGGATATTTTTGACCCTAGCTCATATGGGTATATATTGCCCCAGTTCACATGGATATGGCCCAGCTCATGGATATGCCCCCAGCTCTCATGGATATGCCCCCCAGCTCTCATGGATATGCCCCAGCTCTCATGGATATGCCCCAGGTCTCATAGATATGCCTCAGGTCTCATGGATATGGCCCCAGGTCTCATGGATATGCCCCCAGGTCTCATGGACATTGCCCCTAGGTCTCATGGATATGCCCCCAGGTCTCATGGATATACCCCCAGGTCTCATGGATATACCCCCAAGTCTCGTGGATATTACCCCAGGTCTCATGGATATGCCCCCAGGTCTCATGGATAGTGCCCCCAGGTCTCGTGGATATGCCCCAGGTCTTGTGGATATGGCCCCAGGTCTCATGGATATACCCCCAGCCTCATCATGGATATACCCCCAGGTCTCATCATGGATATGCCCCCAGGTCTCATCATGGATATGCCCCAAGGTCTAATGGATAGTGCCCCCAGGTCTCATCATGGATATGCCCCCAGGTCTCATGGATAGTGCCCCCAGGTCTCATGGATATGCCCCCAGGTCTCATGGATAGTGCCCCCAGGTCTCATGGATATGCCCCCAGGTCTCATGGATAGTGCCCCCAGGTCTCATGGATAGTTCCCCCAGGTCTCTTGGATAATGCCCCCAGGTCTCATGAATAGTGCCCCCAGGTCTCATGGATAATGTCCCCAGGTCTCATGGATAGTGCCCCCAGGTCTCATGGATAGTGCCCCCAGCTCACCTCTCATTGCCGCGTGCACAGCTGAGAAGGGGCACAGACAAGCCCT
Source organism: Leptobrachium leishanense (assembly GCA_009667805.1). Taxonomy (NCBI): domain Eukaryota; kingdom Metazoa; phylum Chordata; class Amphibia; order Anura; family Megophryidae; genus Leptobrachium; species Leptobrachium leishanense. The sequence goes on along the minus strand of RXON01001191.1, from coordinate 9,256 downwards.
GCGGGAACGATTGCCGGCACAGCTGGGATCGATGAAACAGCCTGCCGCGATCTCGCGAGATCGCGACTGGCTGTTAGATCCCAAGCGAGCACTTCCTGTCAGCGGCCGTTCTAGCCGGAAGCACGCGGCCGCCGGCAATCGTTCCCGCAGGACTCGGCTGCGCCCCTTCTCAGCTGTGCCCGAGGCACGCACCTCACTCGCCTCGCCCTTCCTACTGCCCTGGTCAGGTGCAAGGCTGTAGCCAATTACAAGCTTCAGGCCAGTGGAAAAGTGCATTGTGGTCCATTGTGGTGCATTGTGGGCGAACAAGCGGCGAACATGCGGAAATGCGAAAATGCAAACAGGCTATGTTCGATGCGAACTCCGAACCAAACAGCTCATCCCTACTTAAGACGGCCAGCACCAGTTAAAAGCAAGGACAAGCGTGCCCCTGCAGAGGATGCACCACATCCACGACGACCAGGGGCACAGCCTTCCGACACAGAGGCTGCTTGCCCTCTTACCTGTGTCTGGGAGCGGCTGCCTGTCCTTTTTGGTCTTTCTGACATGGTGAGTGATATATAGATTAAAGATATACAGATTTCCCAGAACAATGCTATACCTCAGTGATACACCATTATAGCTGGCAACATCCAGATTCTACTCTGAATAGATAAACAGATGAACTCTGATTAAACTGTGTTATTGTATGGTATCAGGTGCAAGGCTGTAGCCAATTGCAAGCTTCAGGCCAGTGGAAAAGTGCATTGTGGTCCATTGTGGTGTATTGTGGGCAAACATGCGGCGAACACGCGGAAATGTTCGTAGTTCCCGAACATGTGAACAGGCGATGTTCGAATCCGATCGAACCGAACAGCTCATCCCTACTCACCGGTGCGTTCCTTCTTTTTGAGAATGTTCGAAACAGTTGTTTTGGCCACGCCTAATGTTCTTGCCCATCTCTGATGGGTTTGTTTTGTTTCTTCAGCCTAATGATGGCTTGCTTCACTGATAGTGACAGCTCTTTGGATCTCATCTTGAGAGTTGACAGCAACAGATTCCAAATGCAAATAGCACACTTGAAATAAACTCTGGGCCTTTTATCTGCACATTGTAATTGGGGTAATGAGGGAATATCACTAGTGATTAGACATGTGCATTCGTTTTAGTACTAAAACGATTTAGTCCGAATTTTGGGATAATTTAGTTTTCGTATGACTCAAGAGATACGAAACTGCTCAGTACAAAAAACAAAAACTAAAATAAAATGCACTACATTTTAGTTTCAGTCCTTTTTGTGATATTACATTGATGAGTGAAGGAGACCAGTAATGAAGAGCGCAACATCGCAAAGCTACAGAAAAGGTTTGTATGTGTAATCCTTCCTGACCCCTACCTGAAAATCTGACAGTGATAGAGCTCCAGAATACTCACTCGCAGCACAGACAGCCAGCACAGGAGAGGAAACCTTTACTTAACCCTTGCATGTCTATGAGACAGACAAGATGATAAAAGCAGCTGGAGAAGGAAAACAATCAAATAAATCCCACTGAAAGCTAATGACAGAGGAGGGCTGGATAGTAAAAACCCCTTTATAACAAGCAGCACTGGGAGAAGAGAGGGACTTTATAAAACGTGTGTTATCTCCCCTCCCACTCTGCATAATAGGGGCTTAGGTCTAATACATTTTATGTTATCCAGGAGCGCTATATAAAACGTGTATTATAAATGAAAATGAGGGATAAAGTCCCTCTTCTCTGCCAGTGCTGCTTGTTATAAAGGTTTTTTTTTATGTCTGATACATTGAGTATCCAGCTCTCACAGTTACTCTCTATGAGCCTTCAGTGTGATTTATTTGTTTTCCCTGGATTTATCATAAAAAAATAAAATTGCACCAGTCATCTCTTATCTGAGCTTTCAGACCGATTTACGTTAATATTTTCCCTCTCCCCTGCTTTTATATTCCTGTCTGTCTCCCCCACAGAGATACAAAGTTTAAGTAAAAGTTCCCTCTCCTGTGCTGGATAAGCATTGCATTCCGAAGTTCTGCACCCTCCACATGCCAATGCAGTAGGATGTTCTATACAGAGAGGGGCATTAATTAATGCAGGAGGATGTTCTATACATTACACAGAGAGGGGTATTAATGCAGGAGGATGTTATATACATTGTACAGAGAAAGGTATAAATTGAGGAGAATGTTCTATACAGAGAGGGACATTAATTAATTCAGGAGGATGTTCTATACATTATACAGAGAGGGGTATTAAATAATGCAGGTGGATGTTGTATACATTATACAGAGAGGGGTATTAATTAATGCAGGAGGATGTTCATTATACAGAGAGGAGCCTTTTTTTTAGCCCTTTAATGCCAGTGGCTGCTTGATATATTATCTCTCCGTACAATGTGTTCAGGCTCAGCTGTTACAGTAACTGACTGCTGCTCATCACAGCGCTCAGAGTTTCAGTAAAACAAGGAAATAATATTGTTATAACCTCTTATATAAAAATATTATTTACTAGTTTTACTGAAACTCTGAGCACTGTGATGAGCAGCAGTCAGTTACTGTAACAGCTTTGCCTGACACACTGTGCTGAGAGTGAGAGATACTGTAACAAGCAGCGATCTCAGCCCCCTGAGGAGTCACTACAATAGTAATTGTATCCACTGGTTTTCAGATGAATGAAATTAGTTTTCATACTAAAGAACTGAAAACTAATTTCTTTATTAACTAAATAAATTGCATTTTAGGACTAATCCATTAGTTCAAAACGAAATTTCGTGCTGTGCACATGTCTACTAGTGCTGAGCCAAACACTCCCCGTGTTCGTTTTACTTTCGAACTCGAACAATTTCAAAAGTCAATGGGACTCGAACGTTCAAATTTTAGAGTGCCCTCCAAGAGGGCATACAGTATATGCAAAATATTTGCCATAAAAGGTGTATGGGGGTCCAGGTAGTGACCCGGGGGACAGGAAACAAGGACAAAAAGTAAAAAAAAAACATTTTTAAAGGAAATAAAGGTTAAGAACAAAAAAAAATTCCTTCAAATATTGTGCCTAGGACGTCCCCATAACCTGCCCGTGAAGTGGTGGATTTGTAGGATGTATAGAAACATTTAAAAACAAAAAAATGACATTTCAAATGACGGTAAATGTTTTTCCTTTAATCTATTCATAAGCAACTGCTTGGGGCTGCAGCCTGTATGAAAAGAGACGTTTTAGGACACGCAGAACAGGTTTAGTGATTTTTTCTTGGCTAAATTATGGTGAAACTTATGCAGGCTTTGGATGAAAGTAATAATAGGTGCTTTAAAAATGGGCCTTTAGTGTCGGCAACAGTGCCGTCACACCGTAACCCCTCTGTGGTATTGTGGAAGAGTGCAGGGTTGGACCCTGCGGTCAAACATTAAAATGATATGAATCTGGAACAGGCGTACGTGCACCCAAATATTGTGCCTTTGGTGGCAGCAAGTGCCTTCACACCGTAACCCCTCTGTGGCATTGTGGAAGAGTGCAGGGTTGGACGGTCCAATATTAAAATGATATGAATCTGATATAGGCGTCAGCGGCAGTGCACCCAAATATTGTGCCGTTGGTGGCAGCAAGTGCCTTCACACCTTAACCCTTCTGTGGTATTGTGGAAGAGTGCAGCGGTGGACCCTGCGGTTCAATATTAAAATGATATGAATCTGGTATAGGCGTCAGTGGCAGTGCACCCAAATATTAGGCCTTTGGTGCCAGCTAGTGCCTTCACAACGTAACCCCTCTGAGGTATTGAGGAAGAATGCAGGGGTGGAGGTTTGGTAATGCAGAAGAGATCCCCGATCTATTCAGTTACGTCAGCATCAGGGGATTGATAGCTGCTGATCCAGGACTGATTCATTTTTTTAAATGTCAGCCGCTCTACAGAGTCGGTGGACAGACGCACTTTTTGTCTGTGACAAAACCACCAGCAGCACTGAACGTCCTTTCAGAAAGCACGCTGGATGAAGGGCAACCTAGTAGCTCCATAGCATATTGGCTAAGTTCTGTCCAGTGATCCAATCTCAACACCCAGTAAGCCAGTGGATCATCTGCTGTAAAGGTATCCAGGTCTGCCCTTGTCCCTAGGTAGTCCTGCACCATATGGTGAAGACGATGGCAATGGGTGCCTACATTTGACGTCCCTGGGCGTTGTGGACTAATTTTTTTTAAAAGCGCATCAGTCAAGCGGCCCCGGCCTTCACCGCTCTTCCGCTGATCATCCGCAGCCTCAGAAGCTCCTGTGTCATCACTTGGTAACCTTCCAGTGCCTGGAAAGATGTTACACAAGTGTTGCTTTAGCACGTACTCAAGTTGTTTCATCCGGTCCTCCCTCTGTGCAGTCAGGATGAGCTCTGCAACTTTAGCAGGCTTTGCAGAATAGGGAGCCCATGCAGCGTAGGTTGGAGGTGGCATTAGCTTTCGAGTCTTCCTGGTCAATGAGGATGACCCCATCATGCACTTCCTCCTCCCAGCCACATACTAGTCCTTGGGTTTATGGGCACACAAAACCCTTCCTTGAGGAATCCCCACCTTCAATGCCCCCACTACTTAAATATTCCTCCTCCTCATCCTCCTCCTGTCTGATCTGAGGACCCGTAGGAATGCTGTCTGCGTAAATACTGGGGCCTTGAGAGCTAGGGAAGGCCTCCTCTTCCTCCCGCTGCTCTGCCTCTAGTGCCACATCTATAATTCCCCGCAGAGTGCGCTCCAGCAGGAACACTAAAGGAATTGTGTCACTGATGCATGCACGGTCCCTGCTCACCATCCTCGTTGCCTCCTCAAATGGTGACAGTACAGTGCATGCATCCTTAATCATCAGTCACTGTGGGGGGGAAACAAGTTGACCTGAACCTGTCCTTGTGCCATACTCACACAGGTACTCATTGATGGCCCTCTGCTGCTTGTGCAGACACTGCAGCATTGCAAATGTCGAGTTCCACCTAGTTGGCATGTCACAGATCAGGCGGTTTGTGGGAAGGTGGAATTCTCATTGAATTTCTGCCAGGCGAACACTTGCTGGGAATGACCGTCTGAAGTGGCTGCAGACTTTTCTGGCATGGCTGAGAAGCTGTGCCAGCCCTGGGTTTCCGGTTAGGAAACGATGTACCACCAGATTTAGGATGTTTGCTAGGCATGGTACATGCGACAACTTACCCTGACGTAGGGCAGAGAGAAGGTTGCTGCCATTATCACAGAAAACCAATCCCAGCTGAAGCTGGCATGGTGTTAACTATCTCTGCACCTGCCCCCTCAGAGCTGACAGAATTTCTGGCCCGATGTGGCTCCTGTCCCCTAAACAAACCAGTTCAAGCACAGTATGGCATCTTTTTGCTTGAGCCATTGCATAGCCCCTGCCACGCATCGGTTTAACTGCCACTTCACCAGAGACAGAGAAGGAGAAGGAGGAAGAGGTGGTGGAGCAGACAGACCTCATACAAGCAGCTTTCTGGATTCGTGGTGGATGAACAAGCTCCAGCACAGAGCCCCATCCTGGATCCCTCCCAGCTGCAAGCAGATTTACCCAGTGTGCTGTGAAGGAAATGTAACGGCCCTGTCCATGCTTGCTGGACCACGTGTCTAAAGTCATGTGCACCTTGCTGCTGACTGCCTTTCCCAATGACTCCATAACATTGTTTTTCATATGCTGGTATAGTGCTGGAATGGCCTTCCGTGAAAAAAAATGGCGTTTTGGAACATGCCACTGTGGAACAGCACATTCAGCAAATTCACGGAAGGGAGCAGAGTCCACCAGCAGGAAAGGCAGCAGCTGAAAGGCGAGTAATTTTGCTAAGCTGGCATTAAGATGCTGTGCTTGGGGATGGTAGGGACTATATTTTTTTTTACGCTGGAGCAGCTGGGGCAATGTAATCTGACTGCGTAAATCTTCAGCTGATGGGATGCTGTCACATTCTGAGGAAGGACCTGGTACAACCATTACTGTAGCATCATCCCTGTCAGTGGAGGTTGTAGGCAATGACATGGCAGGACATATAGTGGGGGTAGAGACAGATGAGGAGGAGGAGGACCTATGCAGTGTTGTGCCAATGGGATGCGTGGCAGGTGGTCATATGTCTTATCAAGCACGTGGTACCCAAGTGTGTGATGTTTTTCCAACGCTTGATCCTCTTCAGACATAGCTTACAAATAGCAACGCTGCAGTCTGCTGCACATTTTGTGAAGAACTCCCAGACAGCAGAGTTCCTGCACATGTGCTTTGAGACAACAGCGCTCTGCAGCTGAGCAGCTGTGATTTCTGATGCCTTGGACTGGCTATGGTTGCTCATAGAGGACATTGTGCCTCCTCCTCCTCCTCCTCTTCACTTGACTCCTCTGTTCGATCAGGCACCCAGGTGGAGTCAGTGACCTCATCATTGTCATCACCCCCTGTCTCCTCGTCACTGGAGCCAACTTTGCAGTATGCTACAGCTGCTGGGGCAATATGAGTGCCAGTTTTTTGTGTGTCACTGGCACCCCTTCCTCTTGGTTGATTATACTCCCTTCCTCAACCTCAGAGTTTGAAACTGAGTACTGTAGTTGCTGCACATCCTCAAGCAGCATGTCACTGTCATTGTAGTCAAACAATTCAGCTGACTCCTCTGTGTATGTTGGTGATGCTACGGCAGGAGTAGCTGTGGACATGGAGGCTGCATTAGATGCTTTGGCAGCTGAGGTGGACTGTAAACCACTACAAGCCTGGCTGGCAGAGGACTCGGAGGACTCGGATGGCCTGGTTAGCCATTCCACCAAATCCTCTGTATGTTGCTGCTGCTTAAGACGGCCAGCACCAGTTAGAAAGGACAAGTGTGCCCCTGCAGAGGATGCACCACGTCCATGACGACCAGAGGCACAGCCTCCCGACACAGAGTCTGCTTGCCCTCTTATCTGTGTCTGGGAGCGTCTGCCTGTCCTTCTTGGTCTTTCTGACATGGTGAGTGATATATATAGATTAAAGATATACAGAACTCTGATTCAACTCTGTTATAAAATTTGGAGATATGCAGAATTCTGATTCAACTGTGTTATCTAGATTAAAGATTTCCAGAACTCTGGTATAACTAAGTGAGACCCCCTGATAGCTGGCAGCCAGTGACAAGACACAGATTACAATTCCCAGGAACCTTCTATAAATCAGTGAGACCCCCTGATGGGTGGCAGTGACAAGACACAGATTACAATTCCCAAATATCTGCTAGAAGTGAGACCCCCCAATAGCTGCTGGCAGTGAGAACACACAGATTACAACATTTCCCAGATATCTTGTAGAAGTGAGACCCCCCAATAGCTGCTGGCAGTGAGAACACACAGATTACAACATTTCCCAGATATCTTGTAGAAGTGAAACCCCCCCAATAGCTGCTGGCACTGAGAAGACACACTAACAGAACAATCTCCTCTCAAAAAACACGTGCTGGGGCTGTGTGAAGCCTTATATAGTGTGCCGCAGGACTTAGCTCTGTGAGCCCATGATTGGGCAAAATTTGCCCAATCAGGACTCTGAGCCGTGATTGGCATAGTCTTGAACCTGTCTTGCACCTGACCTGTGGTCAGGTGCAAGGCTGTAGCCAATTACAAGCTTCAGGCCTGTGGAAAAGTGCATTGTGGTCCATTGTGGTGCATTGTGGGTGAACATGCGGCGAACACGCGGAAATGTTCGGAGTTCAGCGAACAGCCGATGTTCGAATCGAACTCCTAACAGAACAGCTCATCCCTAAATATCACACACCTGGCCATGGAACAGCTGAGAAGCCAATTGTCCCATTACCTTTGGTCCCTTAACAAGTGGGAGGCACATCTGCAAACTGCTGTAAATCCTACACCGTTCACCTGAGTTGGATGTACATACCCTCAAATTAAAACTGACAGTCTGCAGTTAAAGCACATTGTGCTTGGTTCATTCAAACTCCACTGTGGTGGTGTATAGAGCCAAAGATGTTAGAATTGTGTCGATGTCCCAATATTTCTGGGCCTGACTGTAACTAGACAGAAGGAAGCCGGGGAGGAAACCTGTAATTAGCCATAAAAAAACACCAATATAAATAAAAAAGTGTCTGTTAAAAGAAGCTGGCCTCGCTCAACGCATTTCGCCCGTATCAGTAATGTGCGGTGTGTATGAGCATATCACAGAGCTCCACAGCAATAAAACTCACAAATAAGTATAAAATAAATTAAAAAAAGAATTATATATATATATATGTTAAAGGCAAGCCCCAGGCCCAGGGAGGTGAGTGTGGGCCCCCAGACTCAAGGGCCCAGGTGCGGTTGCACCCTCTGCACCCCTGGTAGTTCCGCCCCTGATAGAAGGAGTGGATTTGTGAGAAGAACGTATAATCCCTAATGTTGGGATTGATTCGAGATTCTCCATACATCATACAATTCAACAGAGTGCAGAAAATCCACCATACAGCAGCCCATGGACCACACCTTATGGGAAGGAGAGCGCCCATTGGCAGCTTGAGTTTCAACATCAGGATGAAGAGTCATGTTAAAAGCCCACAAATATACAATACACGCTGGGAAAGAGAGTGGATTCTTTATGGGCTTTCCTAAGAAATTGGATTGGTTAGCGTTAGGCCCCGTTCACACCTAAGCGTTTTAAAGCGCGTTCCTGTGCACTATAAAATGCATGAACAGGGAAATCCCATGATTTCCTATGGGACCCTTTCACACCTGGGCATTTTAAAACACGCAGGAACGCGTCCCATAGACTTCAACGTGAACACGCGTAAATTTACATTGCGCGTTTTCTGAATCAAAAAACGCACTGATTCGTCATCAACGCGCGTTCCGCACATGGCAGGCAAACACCACACCCTCGGGGAATTCAGATGTCACTCTGCAGGAACGCTGGAAATATGGAGGAAGCTGGAACTGGCGTGGGCCATGCAGACACCGAAGCGTTCATTCGTCAGGTGCATGGGAAACCATGCATCTACGATCAAAGGGACAGCACTTACAAAAAATCGCCTAACCAGGCTGCGAGCATGGTAGGAGATCGGTGAGACGTTGTGGACAGATTGGGAGACCTGCAGCAAGCGAGAAAGAGATACGAGAGGTACATAAAAACTTATTTTTATTATTTTTAAGTGTATAGAGGTCTGGCCAAATATACTGTACCTATGAGAGGTGCTGGGGCAATATATACCCATGTGTGATCTAGGGGTAATATACAGTTGTGTTCAAAATTATTCAACCCCCAATGCTGTAAAGGGTTTTAGGGAATTTAGTGTACATTTGTAATTGTATTCAGA
>RXON01001190.1:0-25092 GCA_009667805.1 Leptobrachium leishanense | reverse complement strand
ATCCATTCCAGTAGCACATTCTGTGACTTTGAAAGAGACATACGAGAGCCTTAAATTACTGCTGGAAAGTGTGCAGTACAAGTTTCATGAATGGTCTTTGTGCGGGGATTTCAAGGTGATTGGAATATTGCTCGGCCAACAAGCAGGCTACACCAAATTTCCTTGCTTTTTGTGTGAATGGGACTCCAGAGCAAGGACGGAGCATTGGGTTCGGCAGCAGTGGCCAGTCAGAAGTACATTCACACCTGGCGAAAAAAACATTGTTTCACTTCCACTGGTTGATCCCTCAAATACTGTTGCCACCTTTACACATCAAACTTGGCTTAATGAAGCAATTCGTGACAGCTTTAAGCCGGGACAGTAAATGCTTTCAGTATCTTGGTGGTAAGTTTCCATCAATCACGTCTGAAAAAATTAAAGCTGGCATTTTCATAGGCCCTCAAATACGAAAATTAATGGCAGACAACATATTCGAGGAAACCATGAGTGAGTGCGAATTGCGAGCATGGACTGCATTCAGAAAAAATGTGGTACACAACTTTTTGGGGAACACGAAGGATTCAAATTACACCACTTTAGTCGAGGATATGCTGGAATCCTATGAACTGCTTGGTTGCAACATGAGCGTCAAAGTTCACATTCTTCATGCTCATCTAAATTACTTTCCTAACAATCTTGGTGATTTTTCGGAAGAACATGGCGAGCGCTTCCTTCAGGATATTAAAGTGAAGGAAAAGAGATACCAAGGAAAGTGGACTGTACATATGATGGCCGACTATTGTTGGATGTTGAACAGAGACTGTACGGACGCACACCGAAGACAATCCAAAAAGAGGAAGTTTGAAGGGGAGCCCAGTGGCGAATGTTAGGTATGTTTGCTTTTGAATATGTATTTGTTTATCTATTCCTTAAACAATCATTTCCGGCCCTCCAGAGAACATTTTCAAACGTTACAAACGTTGCCATATAGCAATGTCGTTAAAAAATAAAGTTTTTAAAATTTTCACATTTCCATCATTTGTGATAAAACCTAACGTGATACGGAATTTGGAAGGTCATTTTCAGAATCTGCACAAAAAATCCATTCAGATACACCTATTCATTTGAAAACAACAGAAAAAGGTTGAAAAATTGCAGATAGTGTTATTTGTTCCTATCTGGAAACACCAATCAGGCAGGTAAACAGGACCTGTTATCGGGTAACTTGGCATTGTCTCATCTGGTTTTATCTGAGGGTCATTGATGGTATGAATTGCAATATTTCCATCCGAAAATGTACTCAAGTTCATAGGAATTTCAGCAAACGGGATATAAATTGTTTTGGTGCAATCTGCTGCACACCCAACACGCTTTTTGTCCTGATTTCTTTGCATATGCATATTTGAATTTCACCAGCAGGTGACCTCTTGGCGTAGTCATGGAACCCAGGTCACGTTTTTGTCTCCACATAGTGCGATTTTCTAGAATTGGGTGAGTGCCATTCCAGATGTGGGAGATATCCACTCTCCCGGTCATCTCTGGGCAATTTCCACCATGTGACAGGGCATAAATAAGATTGGAAAGGTACAGTATCAGCAACAAGAACGCTCCCAGTATTAAAACCACTTGGACAATTCTTTTGACAGTCTCATAAACCCTATCCCTACCCCCTGGCACCTCAAGAGTGAGGGTTATTTCAGGTTGGGCCTGGGAGAGGGGTATCCCCCAAAAAATTGCCCTTGGGGTTTCCCTTCGGGTCTCCCCATTCTCCATCGTTGGTGGGTGGTCAGGCATTATTATGGCTTACTTGTTTCAAGACAGGACAGACATATTTAATGAACACAGAAGTCAGACTTTATTCACGTGTGGCACCACTATAGGACGTTGTACAGTTTGCCTGTCACCCACAAGATGTGGGGCAGCAGAACAAGACGGCTCCTTCGTTGCCTAGCGACAAACCCCGCACTCCCTCCCTCCTTGTCCGACGGCAACCTGAAATCACCCTGACATCCTGCCACCGCCACACACAGAAATAAACGGACGCTCTTCCGGCGTGAGAATAAACATCATACTGTTCCTTCCAAACTGTCCATAATGGCTGCCCCCTGCTTACCCTGGTTCTGAGTCTGGGGAGCCTCCGGCACACTGCCCCACCCCTTCCTCACACGCACGCACACACACCATTACAAGCTCGTGCATGTGGCTGTAAGGAGGAGAGAAGACAGGCCCAGGAGCAGCTGCCCTGACACCCTGCACATGCTGGATCTGTACACAGGCAGGTAACAGGGACTGCATTGGGAAGGGTAGAAGAGGGCTAGGGAGGGTGACAGTCTGTACACTGGGGGTTGAGGTGGGTGATAGAGGACAACCTGTCTATCCATACATCCCACTGTCTGTCCGTACATCCCACCATCTGTCCGTACATCCCACCGTCTGTCCATCCGTACAGCCCACTGTCTGTCCATCCACCCATACATCCCATTGTCTGTCCATCCATACACCCCACTGTCTCTGCCAATCCATCCCACTGTCTGTCCAACATCCATCCCACTGTCTGTCTATCTTTCTGCGTATCCCCTGGCAGGCAGGTTATTCCCTATGAAGGAGATCTGGGGGGGTGACACCATGAGTTACCGCCCTGGGTGACACCAACCCTAGTGACGCCACTGATAGGAGGCGTTAATTTGGCTTAGTTGAGTTTAGACGAACACGATATTGCAAGGTAGCTCATTCTTCTCATCTAGAGACTGTATTTTTCACTCACAGCCCTTTACATTAGGGTGTACACCCATGAAACATTAATTGAAACATTTCTTATTTCTAATGAAAAATGTGTAGCCTGTAATCAAAGATAGTCAGTTTTTATGCTATTCATCATGAACCAGATAAGGGACATCTAAAATGCAATGAAGGCAGGGAAAGAGGACCTCTTCATCCAACAATAGGGTGTGCCTGGGCACATCCGGCACAACCCCTGCACGCGCCTATAAATACATCCAAAAGCTGGTGTGTAGTGATTTTGAAAATGTGGAATCACTTACCACCAGTGGCGTGGCGTGGGTGGGGGCCTCGGGGGTGGTCACCCTGTGTGCCATTTTCTTAGGGGCGCAAAATTTCAAAAGAAGTTTGAACCACTAATATTTTCCAGCAGGGATCAGCAAGGTGTCCGCTAAGCCCCCTGGACAGCTCCCCCCGGGCCACCAGCAACTCCTCGCAGGTAGGCAACCCTGTGTGACACCAGAGCAGCGTGACCAACAAACAGTGAGGGAGTATGGGGAGAGGGTGACTGAAGGTTCAGGAAAGAATGACTGGGGATACTGGGAGAGAGTGGCTGGGGGTACTTGGATAGAGTGATTGACTGGGGGTACTGGGAGAGAGTAACTGGAGGTTTGGGGAGAGAATGACTGGGGGTACTGGGAGAAAGTGGGAGTACTTGGAAAAGAGAGTGACTGGGGGTCCCAGGAGAGAGTGTCTGGGTGTACTTGGATAGAGTGATTGACTGGGGGTACTGGGAGAGAGTAACTGGAGGTTTGGGGAGAGAATGACTGGGGGTACTGGGAGAAAGTGGGAGTACTTGGAAAAGAGAGTGACTGGGGGTCCCAGGAGAGAGTGTCTGGGTGTACTTTAAGAGAGTAACTGGGGTACTGGGAGAGAGTGGGTATAATGTGAGAGCGTAACTATGCTAGGGAATACTGGGACAGGGTGACTGGTAGCAGTGACGCAGTGTGGGGGGCATGTGTGTTTAATTTTTTTATTATCAGTATTTTGTTAATATACAATACATGTGATTGTGGGGTAAGGGGGTCAATACTCTACTGGTAGAAGGGAATCGGTGTGTTACTGTGTCCACAGATTGGGGGGCGCACAATTCTTGCCTTTCCCCGGGCGCCGACAATCCACACTACACCACTGCCTACCACACTAACCCCCCCCCAAAAGTCCCATACTTGCCTCTCATCACATGATGGAGAGGGTGTCACAATCTGCTGCTTCCTCTCACCACAATCACAGTGAGACTTGGAGCAAATAGTTTCAAGCCTCCCTCAAAAATTCATCTGCGGTTTCTACGTGATCCCGTGAGTGTGAGTTAACGCAGAGTTTGTGGCTGTGATGTGCTGGGCTCCAGGGAGTGCTGTGGAGCAAGTATCAGTCTGCGCCTCCGCATTCATCCATAAATTGCCTACCCCAAAATAGGTACATTAAAAGGGAGACTGTAAAGGAAATTCGCTTGCATGGTATTTTTTTACTTACCTTCTCCCTTTTACCATAAACTGCGAAATAGGGCCCTGTGTGTCTTTATGTCCGTTTGAATAAACTTTCCAAAATGTGAATGCTTGTGTGCATGTGCGACTGTCTTCTAGTTTGCTGTGGAAGGGATTGAGTATGGTGTGTGTGTGTACTTTAAGAAAAAAAACTGTATAGCTGAAATGCCACCTTGATATTCTAAACCAAAACTGCTGTGCCTGGGCCCCCTTCATTTTCTACAACCTCCCAAATTTAAAGCCATGTTGTGGGTACGTGCAAGGTGGACAGAATATCCGCTAGGGGGGCATACAGTGTTTTCTTCCTCAGTACCCCCTATGTGTCAGGATCCTATACAGACTGTCAGAATCCATCCATGCAAGTGGCGGCTGCATGAAAGGTGGTGCTGCCCTCTACTCAGAACAAGTGAACAAACCGTTAAAACACACACACCACAGGTCACGTGACACACCCCTGTGGCTGATCAATAAAGGTTCCACTCCCCCTCTGCTCCATGCTTTATTGTTGTCTCTTATTTTTAGGAATAAGACCTGCTCATACAAGCTCCAGAAAGACTTGCTTTCCCCTATCTACCCACCGTGCTCTCCCTGAATCAACTACCACCTCAAGACCCTGTGTGTTTCCTCCCTAATCCCACCGTGCTCTCCCAGGAGCAACTATCCTACCTTCATACCTGGACACAAGAACTGTCTTCCCAATCACTCTCAACCGATCAGTAAGTCCTAGTGCGTCCCTTCCCAGAGCCCTCCTGTCTGTTCTCCAGCAAAACCTCTCCACCCACTGTCAGTGTGCACCCCTTTCAAACTGCATATTGGACTCCTCACCTGAGAGGCCAGTACCTGTAAGGTACTAAAACCTGACAATATGCGGTAAGGTGCCATTTGCCACATCACTCAAATGGTTTTTAATTTATATTTTCTTGCTTATACTTGAGAGAATTATAGCTCAGAAACCCCTCTTTATTAGTTATTTAATACAGTACATTTAAATTTAAACATGTCATATCTTTGTTTTTTTCTCCGTTTTTTTTATATATTCTTGTATTTGCACTTTTCTATCGGCATTGGTGTTTTCTTTTGCTTAATTGATTATTTTTACATTATGTATAATTTCCGATTAACATTTGTGAAAATAAAGTTTAAAGAAATGAAAGACATTCTAGAGTCAAGAGTATCTTCTATCTTGCAATATTTTAAACATGGTCTGAACTACAATTCATGCCCCATACACAAATGGAGCTGAATATAGATCCATAGATAATACAAATATAACCACATAAACAAAGTTTAGAAGAAAAATTAAAATTGTATAATCCTCATTCAACACCACTTGGAAAATGCCTTCATTTCCAATATCCACATTAGGTGCAGCTGGCTGCTGCACCTAATGTGGATATTGGAAATGAAGGCAGGGGTAACAAAATGCAGTTGGAGAGGGTCATTCTGGCTTCTGACTTGAAAGAAACCTGACTAGGTAACGGATCAAATCTTTACAGTTGTGACCAGATGCGACTGTATAGCCAGGCAACTGAAAGGAGATGATGTGTAACCCCAGATTCAACAGCATACAAAATATGTATATGGTTACTCTAGGCACTGTGGCTGTGATTTGAATGGTCACAGCTCCCGGAGTTCCCTCACATACCAATTCATGAAGGGGTGGCATGCAAGGCCTAAGGGTTTATTCACAAAGCACTGAAATTGCACGCAATTTTGGTGCTTAGTGTTTTGCTGCAATTCAATTTGTCCGAAAGTACGGTGAATTCACCATTTAGTGAACGGTCAGCATATTTTGCCAAAATTGAAATCGCTGAAACAGTTATCAGACAATGGGGAAAGCTACTGAGTTGTCCCGATAACTGTCGAATTCGCATCGGCAAATTCCACCGTACTGGAACAAAAATGAAATATTCTTTTTTCCTAATAGGAGTTTCAATCAATAAAATTGTCTAATATAAAAAAGGTCCTTTTTAAAAAAAAAGTTATCTTTTTATTATTTCTTAATAAGTATTTGTGAAAGTCAGGGTGAGACCATAATAGAAAAAGAAGTACAATTCAAAAACAACTGCCCACCACAGATCCAAGTTTTCACTATATTGCCTCTGATAAACCAGAGCAAGAGAGGGAGGTGAAAGGAAAGAAAAGGCAAAAGGGAGGGAAAAAACACACACACACAACCCCACAAACCAATACAGAACATACAGTGTCACAACAATAACCAACGGTGAGCCGTTCAATGACTCTCGACCCCACAAAGAGGCAGACACCAGAGTAGCAGGGGGTACCAGGGCAGGGCAACAGAGATTAAAACAATTTGCAGCCCTCACAGTAACAAAATTGCAAGACGATTAGAGTAGTGAGCAGGGAACATCAGCCTCCAAAAGAGTTCCAAGCATCCCACACTTTATGATCGGCAGACATAGTATGATGAAGCGTGGCAGAGAGTACGTCCATCAATTGGATGTGGTCCATAATCCAGAACAGGTGTTTCTGAGGAGGGAACAATGTAGACCGCCATTAGACATGTGCATTAGTTTTAGTACTAAAACAATTTAGTCCGAATTTTGGGATAATTTAGTTTTAGTATGACTCGAGATACGAAACTGCTCAGTACAAAAAAAAACGAAAGAAACTAAAATAAAATGCACTACATTTTAGTTTCAGTCCTTTTTGTGATATTACATTGATGAGTGAAGGAGACCAGTAATGAAGCGCAACATCGCAAAGCTACAGAAAAGGTTTGAATGTGTAATCCTTCCCGACCCCTACCCAAAAATCTGACAGTGATAAAGCTCCAAAATACTCGCAGCACAGACAGCCAGCACAGGAGAAGAAACCTTTACTTAACCCTTGCATGTCTATGAGGCAGACAAGATGATAAAAGCAGCTGGAGAAGGAAAACATTCAAATAAATCACACTGAAAGCTAATGACAGAGGAGGGCTGGATAGTAAAAACCCCTTAATAACAAGCAGCACTGGAAGAAGAGAGGGACTTTATAAAACGTGTTATCTCTCCTCCCGCT
Source organism: Leptobrachium leishanense (assembly GCA_009667805.1). NCBI lineage: Eukaryota > Metazoa > Chordata > Amphibia > Anura > Megophryidae > Leptobrachium > Leptobrachium leishanense. The sequence continues at coordinate 17,827 of RXON01001190.1, read as the reverse complement.
CTGCATAATAGGGACTTAGGTCTGATACATTTTATATTATCCAGGAGCACTATCCCCCTTTCCTCATCTATAATACACGTTTTAGGCTGGGGTCAGACTAACGCATTTTTCGCGTTGTCCGTGAAAAAGTGCGTTCGAACGAATGGACGCATTTTTTCACGGAATACGCGATAGCGGTCATACGATGCGCATTTTCATCCGTGATATTGTACGGATCATCAATAAAACACTTTTTGTGTCTGGACGTTATGTTGGCCGGACATTAGCAGCGTCTGACGACTCCCAATCACACAAACACGCCGCTAGCGGACGCAGCGCACTCTGTACGTCGGTACTAGCGGTATCACGTTCTCAAAAAAAATGCGTTTGTTTGCCACTTGCGTTGCGCAGCCGCACTTTTGTGCGGCCGTTCTTCGTATGCTGCCCGGCATTGGACGTCATTTGCTGCTAGCACGGCCGTGATTTAGTGCTGCTAAACGCACGTTAATACTGCGTTAGTCTGACCCTAGCCTAATATAAAGTCCCTCTCCTCTCCCAGTGCTGCTTGTTATAAAGTTTTTTTTTACTTCTGATACATTTAGTATCCAGCTCTCACAGTTACTCTGTCATTATGAGCCTTCAGTGTGATTTATTTGAATGTTTTCCTTAGATTTAAAGTGCTTTATTTTATTATAAAGATCAATTTCCACCAGTCATCTCTTCACTGAGCTTTCAGACCGATTTACGTTAATATTTTCCCTCTCCCTGCTTTTATATTCCTGTGTCTCCCCCCACAGAGATACAAAGTTTAAGTAGAAGTTCCCTCTCCTGTGCTGGATAAGCATTGCATTCCGAAGTTCTGCACCCTCCACATGCCAATGCAGTAGGATGTTCTATACAGAGAGGGGCATTAAGTAATGCAGGAGGATGTTATCTATATTATACAGAGAGGGGTATTAATTAATGCAGGAGGATGTTCTATACATTATACAGAGAGGAGCCTTTTTTTTTTTTTTTTAGCCCTTTAAATCCAGTGGCTGTCTGAGATCGGCTGCTTGTTATTTTATTTCTCAGTACAATTTATCAGGCTCAGCTGTTACAGTAACTGACTGTAACAGCGCTCAGCGTTTCAGTAAAACAAGGAAATAATATTGTTCTAACCTCTTATATATAAAAATATTATTTACTAACTCTGAGCACTGTGATGAGCAGCAGTCAGTTACTGTAACCGCTTTGCCTGGCACATTGTGTGAGAGTGAGTGATACTGTAACAAGCAGCGATCTCAGCCCTCTGAGGAGCCACTACAATAGTAATTGTATCCACTGGTTTTCGGATGAATGAAATTAGTTTTCATACTAAAGAACTGAAAACGAATTTCTTTAGCAACTAAATAAATTGAATTTTAGGACTAATCCATTAGTTCAAAACTAAATTTTGTGCTGTGCACATGTCTAACCGCCATCGCTCAGCGACAGCCTTCCTTGCCAGTAGTGGAATCTTGGATAATAAATGATTATATTATAAGAGATAAGTCCAGGGGACCCTAGCGATACCCGGGTCGAGGTCATATTGAATCAAAGCCTGTACAGAGTCCCAATACTTGGAGATCTTGCGGCACTCCCACCAAATATGGGCTTGAGTACCTTTGCCACAACATCCCTGCCAACAGTCGTCAGGAATTGCTGGATGAGCTTTGTGCAGCAACACTGGGGTAGCATACCAGTGCAACAGTTTTTATGGGCTGTTCTAGTAAGGTGACACAAATGGATACGTTTCTTGTGGCCTCCCAGCCAGTCGTCACCATACAGAGAAGAGCCAAAGTCCCTTTCCCAAGCTGTAATGTAATAGATAGTGGGCAATGAAAGCGTGGTCGCTACATGAGTGCACAGCTGGGATAGGAGTCGAGTCAGGCCTCCATTCAGGCATGAATATAACTAACTGGTGTATCGATATAGGTACAAAATATTTGACTTTATAGGAGTATCAGAACCACCTCCTGGACGTAACTCCAACAAATTCCTTTTAAACAAACATGTGGCATACAAGGAAGTTATAAACTCTGGCTCTTAGAAATCAAGATAGTAGTTTACAAGATGCTGGTCTTGTGTTGTAACAGTTGAGCCAATCTGCTGTTGCTTTACCGACGGCAAATCCAGGAGGATTCCCAATGGAGCCGGACAATCCTTCAAATCCGGAATGATGGAGAGTTGTATCGATAAATAGAATTTATTGTAATATAAAGGAATTAATAAAATAAGCCCAACGCGTTTCGTCTACGCAGTAGACTTCCTCGGGGGCACAATAAACATCAGTGATAAAAAACAAATGAATAATCAACTCTTTTCCCATCATTCTTTTATAGTTAAAAGGGTGGATACTCAGGGGTGTGGCTGTAAGAATGCCTGAGCTTGGAAAGCGGCGGGTAACCCAACAAAATGAATCAAGCAATGAAAGTAAGCATTCCCAGTTGAATAGGGTATGATACACCCTCATAAGGGTAAGCGGAAAATTCACAAGTCACAGTGACCTGTACACAAATGGTATGGGTAAAAAATAAAAATTTACTTTTAATAAAACAATGTAAAAACGATCCAATAGATCCATGTAGTTTGAACACAAAAACACAATTGTAAGGGGTTATAGTTTGGATAAGACCAATTGGCTATTAATAAAAAATTCCCTTTGTACAGCACGTAAATTGTAAATTTGTAAATTGCTTAGGTAGAAAATAGGGAGGGAGGGGTTGATATAATTATAGTATTTTCAAGAATCACAGAAAGTCAAAGCCATAAGCGGACGCACAGGGCCGTCATGCTAAGTCACTGAGAAATGCAAGAAAAACAATAAAAACAGGGAGAAATGGTCAGCAAATGTCATAAAGTAAAACAATAGAAATGAAATATAACCTAAATGTAACTCTCGCAAGGGAGTTGCCCATATAAAAACCACAAAAATGAAAACCAGGAACAGAGCACATGGTGCGAAGTCCGCTGGGACCAAAGAAGACTTAAAAGAAAGAGGGGGAACGGCAAAGGCCAAAAGTGTGATCTTCCCAGCTCACTCCCGAGAGTCTGGAGGACAATAGGAGACCATGGAAGCAGATATGCCATGAGGCCAGGGCACGCAAGGGCCAAATATGGCAGGCAGAGCCATGGTGGTTGCCACAATGGCTCACCCCATGTTAACCCAAAATTGCTGGGGAGAAAAAAAAAGAAGGGGTGGGAGAGAAGTCAAAAATGGTCTGTAACACAGTCCTAGGTGCAAAAGGGAAAAGAAAAACAAAAATGAAGGGGTCTACAACAAAAAAGAGAAAAGGAGGGGTTGTCTATTCAGTGTGTATTCAGGTACGGAGCCATCAGCTCAGCTGGAAAAACAAACAAATTACAGTCTGTGTAACATAGCAAAGAAGTGGTAGGAAAAATAATAAACATACGTTAAAAAAATAATAAAAACAGAAAAAACAAAAAGATGAGGGGCCACACCCAAATACCACCTAATATAGATAATGATGAGGAAGAACAACTGTTAGAGCAAATTAGGAAGGCTGCACATTGTGGTAGCACTTTAATTATTGGAGATTTTAATTACCCGGACATTAATTGGGATAGTAGGACTAGTAATACAGTGAAGGGAATCTGGTTTCTGAACCTTTTAAATGATACCTTCATGACACAACTGGTAGAAACACCAACTGGAGAGGATAACTGTCTGGATCTGGTTATAAAAAATAATGTGGATCTTTTCTCAAATATTCATGTAAGGGAACAGTTGGAAAACAGTGACCATAATATGGTGTCTTTTGAAATAAACTCAAAAAAACACATTCATAGGGGGCATGCTAAAACATATAATTTTAAAAAGGCCAACTTTATTAAAATAAAGGAAGCTCTCAATGTCATTAGCTGGCAGAAACTCTTTCATGGGAAAAACACTGAGGATAAGTGGAATATCTTTAAACTAACACTAGAAAAGTACACGTCACAATATATTCCACTGGTTAATAACTATAAAAGAAACCGACTGAAACCAGTGTGGCTTAGTAGGAAGGTAACCAAGGAAATAAAAACTAAAAAGGAGGCATTTAAAGCTTTTAAATCTGAGGCATCCTATAAAGCATATAGGGCAGCCAATAAAGCATGTAAAAAAGGGATTAGATGGGCTAAACTAGAAAATGAAAAAGAAATAGACAAAGAGAGCAAGACCAACCCTAAAAGATTCTTTAGGTACATAAATTATAAAAAGAAACAAGAGTGAAAATGTAGGTTCACTAAAATCTGAGTCAGGGGTATTGTTAACTGAAGATCAAGATAAGGCTGAAATTATGAATGATTATTTTTCTTCAGTATTTATCAAAGAGAAACCTATAACAGGAGACCTGCAATGAAAACTTACTAATAAAAAGTGACTGGTTGATTCATGACAAGGTTTTGCAGCAATTAAACAATGTGAATGCGAATAAAGTCCCAGGGCCAGATGGAATTCACCCGCGAGTACTGAGGGAGCTATGAGTTGAAATATGTAAACCTCTGTTCTTAATCTTTCAAGATTCTTTTCTTTCAGTTATCGTACCAGAAGATTGGAGAAAAGCTGACGTGGTCCCTATATTTAAGAAATTGGCTGTATGAACTGCCACAATTGTGTATAAATTGCCATAACCAATGATGCAATACTATCTAATAATATGAACTTTAATTATGTTACTGCATTTGCCTTATTGTCTTATTTTATGACAATCGACATATGCAAATTGTAACTACACTTAATTGTGAGGCATTTGTGCACATTTTTGGCAAATAGGAATTTTTCTTTTTATCAGCTGAACCCTGACAAAATATTTGAGCACATCATCAACTGGCACCCGTGGTTACAATATAGCTGAAATAGCACCAGGACGTTATATCTCTGGAATTTGATTTGCTTGTGTCCAGATTGATGTGCTTTTAGATCTTTTTTTGTGTTCAGGTCCTGATTTTTCTTTTTTCATGGTTATATATATTTTTTGCAATTGTTTTAATGGTTGATGTCTTTGTGTGGTCATTACATGTATTTAATAAAATTTATCTTTCATTTTAATGACTTGTGGTGATGGTCCTCATCTACTTTAGTGGATCTTTGATCCATGTGTTTTGTATCATTTTTTTGGGTTAAGCCCTGCAAGTACCGTATTAGGTGAGGTGGACTCCTGGGTTCATTTTCATATACTTGCGTCTCTCCTCTTCATCCCTGCTACTCCAGGTGGGGTTTATGTTGTGGCTATATTTAAGAAAGGTTTAAAATTTGTGCCTGGGAATTATAGACCTGTGAGTTTAACATCTGTGGCTGGGAAAGTATTTGAGGGGTTACTAAGGGATAATATTCAGGAATTTATTGGGAGGTATAATGAAATTGGCAAAAATCAGCATGGTTTTATGAAACACCGATCATGTCATACTAGCCTAATTACGTTCTATGAGGAAGTAAGTAGAAGTATAGATCAGGGGGTCGCAGTGGATGTGATTTACTTGGATTTTGCCAAAGCTTTCGACAGTTTCACACAAAAGGTTACTATTTAAATTAAGAAACATTGGTCTAGATGAAAATACTTGTTCTTGGATAGAAAACTGGATAAAAGATAGGGTACATAGAGTGGTCATAAATGGTACATTTTCAAGATGGACATCCGTGGTAAGTGGTGTCCCTCAGGGGTCTGTTATATGACCAATTATATTCAATTTATTTATAAATGACCTTAAGATAGGCATTGAAAGTCATGTATCAGTGTTTGCAGATGACACAAAACTAGGAAAAGTAATAAAATGTGAACAGGATGTTACCTCGCTGCAGAGGGATTTAGATAGATTGGGGGACTGGGCACTTAAATGGCAGATGAAATTTAATGTAGATAAATGCAAAGTTATGCACTTTGGAGTGAAGAACACACAAGCAACTTAAACCCTAAATCAGTGTTTCCCAAACCTGTCCTCAGGACCCTCCACCTCACCAGGTTTGCCAGATATCCGAAGCACAGCACAGGTGATATGATTTGCTGCTCAGTGATTGCAGGATTCAGGCTGCATTTCCCCAAGGTGATATGCAAAATCTGGCCTGGCTGAGGGTCCCGAGGACAGGTTTAGGAAACACTGCCCTAAATGGTATGGAGTTAGGGAAATCCAAGCAGGAGAAGGATTTGGGAATAATCATAGACTTCAAACTAAGTAACAACGTGCAATGTCAAACAGCAGCCGCCAAGGCCAGCAAGGTATTGGCATGCTTTAAAAAGGGAGTTCACTCTTGGGATGAAAACATAATTTTGCCTCTGTATAAATCAATGGTAAGACCGCACCTTGAATAGCCAATACAATTTTGGGCACCTGTCTTAAAAAAAGGATATTATAGTGCTAGAAAAAGTGCAAAGACGGGCAACTAAATTAATAAGGGGAATGGAAGGTTTAAGTTCTAAACAAGCTTAAACCTGTTTAGTTTAGAGAAACGGCGCCTTAGAGGGGATCTGATAACCTTATATAAATATATACGGGGCCATTCTAAACCATTGTCTGGAAACCTATTCATTAACAGGACTATACACAGGACACGAGGTCACCCATTTAGACTGGACGAAAGGAAATTCAGCCTAAAAGCATAGGAAGGGTTATTTTACGGTGAGAACAATAAAGCTGTGGAATTCTGTGCCTGTTGAGAGGTTGGGTCAGAGACTGTACAGACTTTTAAAAAATTACTGGATGACTTCCCGCAGACACAGAATATTAAGGTTATAATATTTAATATGTAGGTAAGCTTCTTGATCCAAGGAGAAATCTGACTGCTATTCTGGGGTCAAGAAGGAATTTTTTCCCAGTGTGTTGCATATTGTCGAGCACTTCAGACTGGGTTTTTTCCCTTTTTTGGATCAACAGCAGTAGGTGATGTGTGAATCTGAACCCGATGGATGCATGTCTTTCAGCCTATGTAACTATGGGTCTCTTCATCTCATGTCTAAAAATAGGATTAGGGCCATAACAGACAGGGCACCACAGGGTGGGCCAAGACACTCAACCACCCGGCAGTCGCGGAGGCAAGGCCAGGGACACACAGATCAAACAAGTCCTGGGAGAAGCAGGAGACATCGCTGACCATGCCTTGACAAGATGCCACTCATAGCGCCCCTGCAGAGGTAGAAGGATTGTAAAAGGCGCAATCGTCACAGCCATTTGAAGGGGATCCGCAGCCACCTCTAGGCACCGGCCTGCACCCACGGGGGCGACCCCCACAAGGGCAGGCAACTCACGGAAATTCGGTAGATACAATGTGTATCAAAGCGAAGTGGAGCGCCACACCCAAATACAATATCCTCGATGTAACACAAATCCAGTCGCTATATACCTCAATGGTGGTTTCCAATAAACCAAAAATAGTCAGAAAAGTCCGAAACTGTTGTGGAATAGGTACAGCGCACTCAGTTTAAATAGAATATGTCACATACACTTTGATGTTCTTATTCAAATCTTCTTTTTTATCTCCATGGACCATATGAAACATAACGAAAACCAATGGTGCAGATTGTTTCTGTAATTATATAAATGACGACTGCACACTCACATAAGAGGAGCCCCAACTGGCTCTAGTGTATTTCGCCTTATGGGTATTCGCTTCTTATTCACAGGGACTCATTAACCTGTCTGGTTTTCTTCTCTTAGGATCCTTATATAGACAGTAAAAAGACAAAAAAAAAACTATTGGGCCTAGTGTGATTCTGTGATAACTTGTATAACTACCAGAGCATGCCAATTTTACACTCACTCTGGGTGAGGCTCTTGGGATGTCAGCAGGTGATTTTTTTAAGTGAACTAAATCCACTAAACCTCTAAAACGACACCGGAACGACAAGGCGAAAATAAGCTCTTTAAATTTTATTTTTTTTATTTAAAAATTTTATTTTACGATAAACAAAGGGTCACAGACCGACCAGCCAGACGGCCTTACAAGGCCTAAGAAGATACTCTCACAGAAAGCACAGAAAACATAAGGGGGGATCTCAGAGGAAACTACAGAAGATCAAAAATCGGGGGGGATACAAAAACAGGGGGGTGCAGAAACTCGTCAAAAGGGTCGATCTAGCAAAAACAATAGAGAGCAACGGAGTTCGCTGAGGGTGCACCAGGACAAGAAAAAAAAAAGTAATAAAAGGGGGAGAAGGGGTAGTGAGGGACTGCCAACATATTGTGGCATTCCTGGCTGCCCCAGCAACCTAAAGGGGACCGAGGGCCATGGAAGGGGCCAGGTGGCCGGGAGACCTGGGGCCAAAAGGGTGGACAGAGCCTAGGTAGCTACCCTAGCGGCTCACCCAGGCTACTTCCCAATGTCCCACACAAAAAAATAATAATAAAAAATAAAAAAAAAATGGGGAATCCCAGTGCTCCAACAGACGAACAACATTAAACCCACAGAATCAGCAAGCAGGACCATAAAATCGTTCAGGAGTACATAAAGAGGGGGGGGGAACAAAAATTAAAAGGGTGGGAACACAGAACAGACATGTACAAAAATCACATCTAGTCTCAAAAATCAGAACACATCCTCAGGTTGCATCAAAATAAAGCAAAAGTCCTCAGATAATAACAACGGTACCCCAGAATGGGGGGGGGGGAAGATCTCATACAAAAAGTTGCAGAAATAGAAATTCCTCAGCACAGAATTTTTTTTAAAAAAAAAAATGGGGGGGGGGTCTCTTCGAACAAAACAAAAAAAAAACAAAAAAAAAAAACTCTGCATATGAGGGGGTGAATAACAGTGGGGATGAAAGAACATAGCAATGGTGACAGAAAATGTCTCATCGAAAAGCAGGGGGGTGTCATCATGGAGGGGGTCATTTCTCAGAGAATAAAGCACAACACAGTGGGACATCATTAGGGGTGCAGGGAATGTCATCGGGGGTGAACACTCGCCAGTGAGAATGGGAAAACGGTCTCGTAGGGAAGATATCATCGGCCTGGAATCCAAACGCAGGGTCATCCAGTTGTAGCATCAGCCCCACGTACCCTCGGTGGCCTCAGCCTGTATCCCAAAGTGCGGGAAGAACAGTGTTCCCATCCCAGCAATGGTGAGGCACATCAGGGGACGTTCCTGGGCTCTAAAGCAGTCCATCCCAAAAAAGGGAAGATCCCATCCAGACTGCGTCGCAGAGAGCAGGTCCACGGTAACAGCGACACCAGGTCCGTCCTCACTCCATCGGAAGGTCAGGTCCATCCCACAGCCGCCAGGCCACTCCAGCGCCACGATGGATGGCAGGGAAACAGAAGGTCCCTCCAGGCTACAGACATCCTCCACATCAGCAGGTAATGTCTCAGGGGTATCAGGGGGCACGTCTAGTATCTGCCCGGTCGGCGAGGGGTTAACACCGCTCGGATTCTCAGTGCCCCAGCCACCTCCAGCAGGATCACCACATGGCCGAACTTCTCCCAAAGGTTCCTCCATCGACATCACATCAGGGATCGCCGCAGTGCTCCATCCAGCCTCCTGTCTTGCAAGGGACCACGATGCCCTGAATTCTCTCATCAACTCGGCCAGCATTCCCCTCGTAAGAGGCAGGGAATCCGGATCCGCCATCAGAGCAGAGAGGCAGGCGCCGCACCTCGAGGTGAGGATTCAGCCGTCCCACAGATCCAGGAAACCTGAGGTGCAACGGCAGGCTTCAAAATGGCCACCGATGTAGGCCTTATCTCAGGCCCGGGAACCAGGACAGGCTGCAATGGCGGACTGAGAGTCAGCTAGGTGTCGCAGATCCCACTTCCCAGCTCCAGGGAACTAGGATGCTTAAGGGGGGTCTCAAAAGGGACAGGGGACGCGAAAAAGTAATGAAAACAGCAAGTCTGCAGGAGAGCACATCAACACACGTCCGCTCCCACCGGTAGTCGGCTCAGGTGTTCATAAGCGCTTTAATTTAAAATCAATAAAGTGCCCAGGAGGCGTTTCGTCAGCGTACCACCTTCATCAGCTAGAAAAAAATGTGTATAACATGCTCAATCCCCCTTGTCGTTTTTATACTTCCGGTTACATCCTCAGCCCCTGTTGTGCTCCCTGGGGGGTCTGGACAGGGTGGTGTGCCACTGGCTGGTTGGTTGCCAGCGCTTCCTGATGGCAGACTGGCATCTGAGGGGGCGGGGTCTGGTGTAGTCACAAGGAGCCGCCAGGTTTAAAAGAGGAAAGGAGGAATGGCCTCATTGCCCTGACGTGGAGTTTGTATCCAGCAGCGCTAAGTTTATTCCTTATCACTATTACCGACACATTTCTGTATGCGAATCCTTCTCTTCTTGACTGACCCGGCTTGTACTTTGACCACTCTACCTGAACGTTTGAATATTGCTGTTTGTGAGCGCTGGCAATTAACCCTATGCTTGCAGCTGGGTTTATTGCTTGCTGTCTGGGTTCTGTCCCATCTTCTCTTAGGGTATCGCTTGTGACCTGTCGAGGTACAGTTACCCAACGTACTACTCCTGTCTTTGTTCATGTGAAAACTGCAATTCAGAAAGATTGTTTATTTTTGCCATTTGCTTTGGCTGCCCTGCACCTTGAATACTTCACGCACTCACGTCCCACATATCATGTTTCTGAGCGTGTCCTAGGTAACCTGTTGGTCTTGAAACCTTCGGAGCCTAGAGGCAATTCAATTAACCCTTGTGTCTCCTTGGCTATTAAGTTGCAGTCTGTTGTTTATGAACCATTTGTGTTTTTTAAGCAGATATTATTGCCCTCAAGGATCTCAACTCCGCTACTCGTGTGGCAGCGTTACCGCTAACGTTACATTACGTCAGGGCCAATGGATCCAGCAATATTATCTGAACTACTGTCCAAATTAGGCGACTTGATTAGTAAACAGGAGGAACAACTCCATAGACAGGAAGTGCAAGATCGTAGACTAGAGGAGCAGGATCATGGGATGGATCAGTTTGCTTAGGCTTTGGGCCTACTCCTGAATCAACCTAAGGAGTTAGGTCAGGCGACGCCACACTTTATTCCTGCAGTTAATGAGGCTCCCCAAACTGTGATCGCTACTGAAGTATCTCATGTGAGTTTAAAGACACCTACGTGTTTCAGTGGGAATTCTGGTTTATGCAGAGGGTTCATAACCCAAATTGAGATCATGTGTCAGGAATCAGGAGTGGTAGAGGAGGAGATGAACCCAGGATGCAGTGATAAAGAGACACACAGACAGGTTCCACGGTACAAGGGGGGTTTATTGGTGCTGGATACACTTGGCAGTGCAGACACTTGGCAATGGAGACACAGGATACACTTGGCAATGGAGACACAGGATACACTTGGCAATGGAGACACAGGATACACTTGGCAATGGAGACACAGGATACACTTGGCACTGGAGACACAGGATACACTTGGCACTGGAGACACAGGATACACTTGGCACTGGAGACACAGGATACACTTGGCACTGGAGACACAGGATCCACTTGGCACTGGGGACACAGCTTGGCAGTGGAAGGCAATGTTAATTCAGCAACAATGCATCATGGGAGATTGTCCCTTAAATAGGGAAGCACAGGGAGGCAATCAAGACACCTGTGGCTGCTGCAGTGGCTGACAGAGGTACTGCAGGCAAATAGGCAAAGGGCTGTCAGGTTGGAATAATCACCTTAGGAGGCTTCTTGCCACGGCGGCGACGTGTAACCTGACATCATGTTTGAGTTGAATCCAGGTATGTGTCCCACAGAGCTAAGGTGGGTTATGTGATCAACCACCTGACTGAGAAAGCTCTACTGTGGGCAACCCCTTTATGGGAATTAAAGAAACCAGTGATTTATAATTATGCTGCATTTATGAATGACTTGAGACTTACATTTGACCCTGCTCGAAGGGCTACAGGGGCCGCTAGAGCCTTGTGGCGTATTTCCCAGGGCAACCGCCGAGTTGCTGACTATGCCATAGAATTCAAGACAATAGCAGCAGAATTACAGTGGCAAAATGAAGTGCTCGTTACAGCATTTCTCGAAGGCCTGTCCGAGAATGTTATGAATGAATTAGCACCTTTGTCTGAGGACTTAGAAAATCTGATTATTGTATTGCTCTTGATGATCAGATGCGAGACAGAAGGTCTGGTCGTAGCAAGTCACAGAAACAGCCTCACGGTACATGTTCTATTCCCAGGTCTGTTCCTGCTGTATCTCCTCCCAGACCCATGCCTGCTGAACCAGAGCCTATGCAACTAGGTCGTTCTGGCATATCAGGAGAGACAACATCGCCTCAAGGAGGGCCTCTGTTTTTATTGTGCTGATAGAGGGCATTTTCGGTTACAATACCCCAAAAGACCCGAGAAGTCTACTGTGTCACAAGCAAACCTGGTATCGCCTGAGAAACAGGTTCTAGGTACCACTGTCGTGTCTCTAGTATCTAATAAGAAAAGAAAGAAAAAATCTTGAGTGGTAATGCCTGTAACCATTGGTTGGGAAAAGGTCAAATTTGACACTGGGGCGTTACTGGATTCTGGGTCTGCAGGAAATTTTCTAGACTCTGGGTTTGCTGCCATTCACCAAGTGCCTCTTGTTGAGAGAGAGGTGTCACTTCTCATTGAAAGTATTGACGGCAGAAGGTTGACAAGACCTCATGTCACACATCAAACTGTTCCTGTATCTCTTAGCACTGGTGTTCTGCATAAAGAGAAAATAGTGTTACAAATCATTGAGTCTCCTACCGTGCCTATCATATTGGGCTATCCATGGTGAACTGGGTTAAAGGGGAGTTGGAATCGTGGGGATCAAAATGCTGGTCCAGGTGTCTGGGCATGACTGCTACAGTTGGTAGCTTGAATGTAGCCACTGCTCCTCCACTCTCTACTGTAGTACCCGAGTGGTACAAAGACTTAAAGGAGGTGTTCGATAAGGGGAAATCCGAGATCTTGCCACCTCACTGGCTGTATGATTGTGCCATAGACATATTACCAGGCACCATGCCTCCAAGGGGTCATGTGTATCCACTTTCTCAGAAAGAAAATGATATTATGGAAGAATATATATACGTGAAAACCTAGCCAAAGGGTTCATACGTCGTCGTTCTTCTCCTGCGGGAGCGGGGTTTTTCTTTGTGTCCAAAAAGGAGGGGGACTTAAGACCATGCATTGACTATAGAGGGTTAAACAGAATCACTATACGTAATGCCTACCCCATCCCTTTAATATCTGAGTTGTTCAACCGCTTAAGAGATGCCAAACTGTACACGAAATTGGATCTTCGTGGCGCGTACAATTTGGTGAGAATCAAGGAGGACCACGAGTGGAAGACTGCCTTTAATACTCGCAGTCGTCATTATAAGTATTTAGTTATGCCTTTTGGCCTATGCAATGCGCCTGCAGTCTTCCAAGACTTTATAAATGATGTCCTGAGGGATTTTTTGCAAGTCTTTGCGTATATTTAGATGATATTCTGATATATTCTCCTGATGTTGAGACACACCATGTCCATGTAAGGACAGTGTTGCAAAGGTTGCTGGAGTATAAACTATACTGTAAGTTAGAAAAGTGTCTGTTTGACATAACTTCAGTACATTTCCTGGGTTACATCATCACACCAAATGGTTTTGAGATGGATCCAAAAAAGCTATCTGCCATCAGAGAATGGCCACTACCTCAAGGTCTGAAAGCCATACAAATATTTCTTGGTTTCACAAACTATTCTAGGAGGTTTATCAAAGGGTTCTCTTCTGTGGTGTCTCCCATCACGGCCATGACTAAGAAGGGTGCTCAGAATAAGGTTTGGAGTGACCAGGCATTCCAGTCACTTAAGGAAGCGTTTGTCTCAGCACCTATCCTAAGGCATCCAGTACCAGGCCTTCCATTTCAGCTTGAGGTTGATGCATCTGAAATAGGGATTGGTACAATTCTGTCTCAAAGAGAAAGTCCTGAGGGACTAGACATGTGCATTCGTTTTAGTACTAAAACGATTTAGTCAGAATTTTGGGATAATTTAGTTTTAGTATGAGTCAAGAGAAACGAAACTGCTCAGTACAAAAAACAAAAGAAACTAAAATAAAATGCACTACATTTTAGTTTCAGTCCTTTTTGTGATATTACATTGAGTGAAAGAGACCAGCAATGAAGAGCGCGACATCGCAACATCCGAAGTTCTGCACCCTCCACATGACAATGCAGTAGGATGTTCTATACAGAGAGGGGCATTAATTAATGCAGGAGGATGTTCTATACATTATACAGAGAAAGGTATAAATTGAGGAGGATGTTCTATACAGAGAGGGACATTAGTTAATTCAGGAGGATGTTCTATATATTATACAGAGAGGGGTATTAATTAATGCAGGTGGATGTTGTATACATTATACAGAGAGGGGTATTAATTAATGCAGGAGGATGTTCTAAACATTATACAGCCCTTTAAAACCAGTGGCTGCGAGCGCTGAGATCGGCTGCTTGTTACATTATCTCTCAGTACAATGTATCAGGCTCAGTTGTTACAATAACGGACTGTAACAACGCTCAGAGTTTCAGTAAAACAAGGAAATAATATTGGAATAAGAGAACAGCGCTGGTACAGCGACCCCACTTCCGTGGGAGGTAGATGAAAACACCACACTGCAGGGAAGTGCACCCCAAATATAGTGTGGATACGATGATAGCACAAAAATAATGACCTGTATATACTTCGATCCAGGTGGGTCAGGTAGAGGTCAGTGTGCATGTAACGAAAAAACACACATACATAGTACAGTATGCCTGTCAAATAGTCAGGATAAAAAAATGTGGAAGAAAAAAACTCACATGGGATGGAGCCTATGCAGTAAAGGCTCAATAAGATCGCAGTGGGTCTCTTCAGGGATGACCCCGTCCCGTCTTCATGAAGTACCGGTGGTTACTCATACAGGCCATACATGCAATGAAGGAAACAGATACCATGGTGCAGCATAGTGGTTTCACAGAATATAAAGGCCAGTCAAATCAAGGCACTTACGTGATTTAGAGCCTGTGCATGCTCACTGGCTCTGTAAATACGCCTTGGTGTAGATAGGGATACACCAAACCCCTTTGGAATGGATAAAAGTGAAGGAATACGATCTCCACCGAATAAAAATTTATTACAATACAAATAAAAAAGAGAATATAAAAGTAATCAAAACGCGTTTCGCTGCTCACGCAGCTTCATCAGTTGATATCCAGAGATAAAATAAAACATAATACACCAATCTAACAACCATACATTTATAATGACGATCATTAGTAAAACGGATCAACAGGAGTGCTTCAGAGGCCGCCACTTCCGGTCACGCTGCGTTCCAACTTGGTCTGCCGCACTTCCGGATTCCCCTTTCCTGGACGAGGGATGATGTATTACATTACGCTGAAGCGGGCGCATGCGCCGCAGAATCCAACCGTCGGCTCCCATGTCCTACATCGTCCAAGCCCCCCTCAGCTCCATCGGTGCCATGTCCGGGAGGGGTACTCAAACCTCACCACAAATCCACTATGTTGCATAATGCCTCAGATCTTTACTTGAGGGGGCATGTTCCATCAGCGGCATATGGGCCTCCATGACACACATTTTCCATATGTAAAAAGGAAAAAAAGAAGAAAAACATGGAGAAAAAGGCTATACACAGAACATATAGTAAAAGGCAGCATGTAGACAGCCTCAAAAAGCCTAAATACACATAAAAAAGGGGGGGGGGATAGGACAAAATAGATAAAACAATGAAATATAACGAAAAGAAGAATAATATATAACCACGAACATCGCATATTGCGCTGTGGGAAAATATAACCTTGGAGGGGGCCTTACTGGGCAGCATAACACAAAAGATATATAAACAGTGAATACTATAACTTATTACTTATAGTATTCACTGTTTATATATCTTTTGTGTTATGCTGCCCAGTAAGGCCCCCTCCAAGGTTATATTTTCCCACAGCGCAATATGCGATGTTCGTGGTTATATATTATTCTTCTTTTCGTTATATTTCATTGTTTTATCTATTTTGTCCTATCCCCCCCCTTTTTTATGTGTATTTAGGCCTTTTTGAGGCTGTCTACATGCTGCCTTTTACTATATGTTCTGTGTATAGCCTTTTTCTCCATGTTTTTCTTCTTTTTTTCCTTTTTACATATGGAAAATGTGTGTCATGGAGGCCCATATGCCGCTGATGGAACATGCCCCCTCAAGTAAAGATCTGAGGCATTATGCAACATAGTGGATTTGTGGTGAGGTTTGAGTACCCCCTCCCGGACATGGCACCGATGGAGCTGAGGGGGGCTTGGACGATGTAGGACATGGGAGCCGACGGTTGGATTCTGCGGCGCATGCGCCCGCTTCAGCGTAATGTAATACATCATCCCTCGTCCAGGAAAGGGGAATCCGGAAGTGCGGCAGACCAAGTTGGAACGCAGCGTGACCGGAAGTGGCGGCCTCTGAAGCACTCCTGTTGATCCGTTTTACTAATGATCGTCATTATAAATGTATGGTTGTTAGATTGGTGTATTATGTTTTATTTTATCTCTGGATATCAACTGATGAAGCTGCGTGAGCAGCGAAACGCGTTTTGATTACTTTTATATTCTCTTTTTTATTTGTATTGTAATAAATTTTTATTCGGTGGAGATCGTATTCCTTCACTTTTATCCATTCCAAAGGGGTTTGGTGTATCCCTATCTACACCAAGGCGTATTTACAGAGCCAGTGAGCATGCACAGGCTCTAAATCACGTAAGTGCCTTGATTTGACTGGCCTTTATATTCTGTGAAACCACTATGCTGCACCATGGTATCTGTTTCCTTCATTGCATGTATGGCCTGTATGAGTAACCACCGGTACTTCATGAAGACGGGACGGGGTCATCCCTGAAGAGACCCACTGCGATCTTATTGAGCCTTTACTGCATAGGCTCCATCCCATGTGAGTTTTTTTCTTCCACATTTTTTTATCCTGACTATTTGACAGGCATACTGTACTATGTATGTGTGTTTTTTCGTTACATGCACACTGACCTCTACCTGACCCACCTGGATCGAAGTATATACAGGTCATTATTTTTGTGCTATCATCGTATCCACACTATATTTGGGGTGCACTTCCCTGCAGTGTGGTGTTTTCATCTACCTCCCACGGAAGTGGGGTCGCTGTACCAGCGCTGTTCTCTTATTCCTATTTTGTCTATATCACTGTTTGGGTCTTTTGGGATAGACCCTTGAGTTCTTAGCTGCTGTACCGTCCCCCTTTTGTGTCTCCCTCCATCTATAGTCACTCCAGCGCCCCCTTGCCTTTTTTCTAAGGAAATAATATTGTTCTAACCTCTCTGAGCGCTGTGATGAGCAGCAGTCAGTTACTGTAACAGCTTTGCCTGACACGGGGCACTATTACAATGTTGGTGCTAACTTAACCAGAGCTGTTGTAAACTGAAAACCTCCATAGGCTATAATGGCTCTGGGAAGTTTACAACAGCTCTGGTTATGTTAGCACCAACTATGTAATATGGCCCACATTGTGCTGAGAGTGAGAGAACTTGTAACAAGCAGCGATCTCAGCCCTCTGGAGGAGCCACTACAATAGTAATTGTATCCATTGGTTTTCGGATGAATGAAATTAGTTTTCATACTAAAGAACTGAAAACGAATTTCTTTAGTAACTAAATAAATTGCATTTTAGGACTAATCCATTAGTTCAAAACGAAATTTTGTGCTGTGCACATGTCTATGAGGGACCTGTACATCCTTGTGGGTTTTTCTCTAGAAAGATGACACCTGCTGAGAAAAACTATGACATAGGGAACAGAGAATTACTAGCAGTTATAGCGGCCCCCAAAGGGGGCACTATTTGTTAGAAGGCACTAAAGATCCCGTGATGATTATCACAGACCAT
>RXON01001189.1:0-94811 GCA_009667805.1 Leptobrachium leishanense | reverse complement strand
TCTAGAGATAAAGAGACTCTTTACTGCAGAATATTATATGCAACGGTTTATTAGATATTGAATTAAAAACTAATGTGTACGTGGAAAGATTATCAACTCTATTCCCTCCATGACCTCTGTTCACAAACGGGCATAACACCAGGTGTTTTTAGTCTGGTAATCAATTTGATACATTGTACAATGGATGGTGTCTGCTTCTGATTGAGATTTGAGAATTAATTTCCCTAAAACATCCTAATATGCTGCATTTAACTGGTGTTTGAAAAAAAATCTAAAGCAATGTTATTTTTCACCTCGAGATTAAACATTCACAGGTTTATTCAGAGAGCGGTGAAAAGCAGGAGAATAACTGGAGACGTGAAAATTCTAGGTCAAAATAGCCAAACCAGAAAAATTCTCCCATTTAACTCACTTTCCAAATCGGCTATTTGGTCTAGATTGTTTTCTTCTCCTGCCAGTTCTCCTGGCTTTCACCTCTCTCTCTCAGGGTTGTTCAGAGAAAGGTGAAAACCAGGAGAATGGCAGGAAAAGAGAACAATCTGGACCAAATAGCCGATTTGGAAAGTGAGATAAGGCTAGGGTCAGACTAACGCATTTTTCGCAGCGACCGTCAAAAAGTGCGTCCGAACGCATTGTCATATTTTTTTCACGGATTGCGTGAAAACGGTCATACGATGCGCATTTTTGTGCGTGATTTTTTTACGGATCCAAACCAGGAAGCTTTGGGTGTCTGGACGTTATGTTGGCCGGACATGAGCAGGGTCTGACGTCTCCAAATCACACACACACGCCGCTAGTGGACGCAGGGCACTCTGTACGTCCGTACTAGCGGTTCTGCTTTCTCGAAAAAATGTGTTCATTTTCCACTTGCGTTGCGCAGCCGGATCTTCGTGCGACCGTACTTCATATATTGGCCGTCATTTGCTGCTAGTGCGGCCGTGATTAAGTGCGATGCACATAAAAAATTCGCTAGTCTGACCCTAGCCTAAATGGGAGAATTTTTCTGGTTTGGCTATTTTGACCTAGAATTTTCCATTCTCCAGTCATTCTCCTGCTCTTCACCGCTCTCTGAATAACCCTGACAGGGTTATTCAGAGAAAGGTGAAACTCTTCTCTGAATAACCCTGTCAGGGTTATTCAGAGCGGTTTAGAGCAGGAGAATGACTGGAGACATGAAAATTCTAGGTCAAAATAGCCGAACCAGAAAAATTCTCCCATTTATCTCACTTTCCAAATCGGCTTTTTGGTCTAGAAGTTTCCATTCTCCTGCTTTTCACCGCCAAAAAAAAATCAGTAAACTTTTTCTGCGTGTCTGAAAATGTCTCCTCTTTTCATACAGACTGCCGCCCCAAGCAGTTGTTTATGGATAGATTAAAGGAAAAGCATTTACCGTCATTTGAAATGTCATTTTTTGTTTTTTACATATTTCTATACATCTTAGAAATCCGCCACTTCACGGGCAGGTTATGGGGACCTCCTAGGCACGATATTTGAAGGAATTTCTCATTTTTATTTTTAACCCTTATTTTTAAACTCCCTTTAAAAACGTGTTTTTTTTTAACTTTTTGTCCTTGTTTCCTGTCCCCCAGGGCACTACCCGGACCCCCATACACCTTTTATGGCAAATATGTAGCATATATGCCCTCTTGGAGGGCACTCTAAAAAACCAAATTTTCAGCCCCATTGACTTGCATGGGGGTTCGGGTTCGGGTCCGGTCCCGAACAAATGGGAAGTTCAGGCTCGAACCGAACTCGGGGGGTGTTCGGCACATCCCTAATCTTAACATGTACAGCTTGGAAAAAAGACGAGACAGAGGAGATATGATAGAAACATTTAAATACGTAAAGGGAATCCACAAGGTAGAGGAAGGGAGTATATTTAAAAGGAAACAAAGTAGCAAAACAAGAGGACAAAGTCTAAGGCTAGGGTCAGACGAACGCATTTTCGCGTTTTCTGTGAAAAAGGTGCGTTCGAACGAATGGACGCATTTTTTCACGAAGTACGCGATAGCGGTCATACGATGCGCATTTGCGTTCGTGTTTTTGTACGGATCATCAATAAAACACTTTTGCATCTGGACGTTATGTTGGCCGGACATTAGCAGTGTCTGACATCTCCAAATCACGCACACACGCCGCTAGCGGACGCAGCGCACTCTGTACGACCGTACTAGTGGTTTCACGTTCGACAAAATGCGTTCGTTTGCCACTTGCGTTGCGTGGACGAACTTTCGTGCGGCCGTACTTCGTGTGTTCCCCGGCATTGGACGTCATTTGCTGCTAGAGCGGCCGTGATTTCGTGCGGCTAAACGCACGTTAAAACTGCTTTCGTCTGACCCTAGCCTTAGATTAGAGGGGCAAAGGTTTAAAAGTAACATCAGGAAGCATTATTTTACTGAGAGGGTGGTGGATACAGGGAACAGTCTTCCAGTTGAAGTGGTAGAGGCCAAAACAGTAATTGAATTTAAGCAGGCATGGGATAGGCATAAGGCTATCCTAAACAAAAGATAAACCCAGGTAAAGTATCCATGTAATTGGGCAGACTAGATGGCCCAAAAGGTTCTTATCTGCCGACATTTTTCTATGTTTCCTGCAACCCCCCCCCACGCACGCCTCCTGCAACCCCCACACACACACCTAATGCAAAACCCCCCACACACCCCCTGCAGCCCCAATCACCCCATCACCCCCTGCAACCACCCCATCACCCCTGCAACCGCCCATCACAACCCCACCCACCACCCCCTGCAACAACCGGACGAGAGCAGCCAGATCCTCAACAATAGACTGCCCTCCGGGCAGGCTTAACACCTAGTTTACGATAAAAATAAAAAAAAAATGAAATATAAATGAAAAACAAAAAAAAAAAAACGCTTTCTCAAAATTTAATCCCCAAAAAAGGCCCGGGCTAAATAGTTTAAAAAATTTGTCCTGATATTAGAAATACTCAATTTTTACATGTTTTTGTTTCTTAACCCCTTCACTGCTGAGCCATTTCACCTCTGTGCGCTAAACTCATTTTGACCGTTTTATGCTCATGTATAAATGCCAGCTTAAGGCTGGGGTCAGACGAGCGTAGTGTTCATGTCCGAGATTGTGCCTCCCCTTTTAAGCGGTGCCTGGCTTTAACCCCTCAAGTGCCGGGTCACACTGCGGCGCCGAAGTGCCGCCTAGCTCTGGTGGGGGCCGCCATCTTGGATGGTGGCTCTACCCCTGGGTCCCCCCTTGCTGCCCGACGTCATCACTCATAGCGTGATGACGTCAGATAGCCAGGGAACCCCTAGCTGCCTAAGGAAATCACCTGGTGGAGATAGGGAGTTCCTTTGAACCCCGATATCTCCAGCAGCTAGGGTGTCATGGAGGGTGTCATTCATTTGAAAGGCCTGAGCATGGCCTTTCGAATGATACCCAACATGACCAGGTACAAATAATAAAATACGTTTTTTTTTGTGTGTTGTTTTTATTAATGCAGCAATATTGTTCACATTTCAATTATAATGTAAACAATGATGCTGCACTAATGATTTTTTTCTATGGGGTGCGTTTGCTAAAAATCACGTAATTCCCCCCAAACAAATGTAACAAGTCCACATTTCTAATTTTTGTACAAGCGCACCCCATAGAAAATATAACCGCAAACGATTTAACCCTTTAAAAACACTTCTTAAACCCCTTGCAGTTCTTAACCCTTGCATACATTTAATACTGAACTCTGTTGAACAATGGTGGAAGTTTAGTTTGCAATAGATGGCCATGGATTGCATAAGCCTGCCAACAGCGACAATGTATTCCACCCCTGGCAGGTCCTATCATACTAACCTAATGACTGCTCTTATGGGATAAACTTGAGGACCCAGGCCTTTCTAAAGCTCCCTGCAGAACAAGGTTTAAATAGAACCTGCGGGTGGAGAACCTGTGACAGGGAGGGGTGCTTACCCGTACTGCACCCGCACTGAAAGCGTAGTTAAGGTTGAGTGCTGCCCCTCTCGTATATTACAGGGCTGACACCCCTTTTGGGCAAGCACCACTCCCTGTCACAGGTGCCCCAGGCAGGCTTACACAATCCATGGCCATCTATTGCAAACTAAACTTCCACCATTGTTCAACAGAGTTCAGTATTAAATGTATGCAAGGGTTAAGAACTGCAATGTTTTTGAAGGGGTTTAAGAAGTGTTTTTAAGCATTTAAAGGGTAAAATCTGGATAATCTGTTTAAACATATTTAGCTGCTCTTGTGGTTTCTTTTGTATTGTTTGGTGTGCTCTCTTCTTGTTTTGTTTTATATTATGTTGTCTTGAGATGCACCCGCACTGAAAGCGTAGTTAAGGTTGAGTGCTGCCCCCCCCTCGTATATTTCGATATATAATATGTCTGGGTCATATAATAAAATGTGGATTCAAATCGCGTTTAAACATGATGAGCGAAAGCGGTAAAAATGAACTCAGCACACAGCGGTGAAATGCCTCAGCAGTGAAAGGCTGGGGTCAGAAGACTATTATTGTATCTACAATTTCCACAAGAAATGCCCAGTGACTTTGTTACCGGAATCCACTCCGTTTAGTCGGGAGAAAGGTCGGCACGGTGCAGTCAATGACCGGCCGGACACGAGTCAATTGCAGGAAAAGCTTTCTTTATTGACATCAAGACTCAAATAGGATTGAATCGCAAAGTTCGAGTGGCGAGCTCAAGATAGGGTTTCAATTATTATACATCGATTAGTAAAAAGGCACATCCCAATAACCCTCCCAGGGACGATTTGCCCTCCCCAGGGCAAATGTGCCATCCCCTCGTCTCAGACACAAAGACATTCTACAAATTGGCAGTTTTCATATACAGTTATGACAATTGGATAATTTAGCATCTAGCCAGATCCTGTCACTATCCCCCTCCATGAGACTTGTTATTGTTGAGGAGAGATAAGGGTGCAGCTGGTCTAATGAGGGCCTTTGTTCTCTGCCGAGGCTCTCTGGCCTTGCTGTATCTAAATCAGCTTTTGGCACCTATGTTTATTCAGGCCGGATTCTCTTTTAAATTGCTCTGCCGGAAAGTCTCTGGAATGTGTAGAATTTATGCAAACTCTAAGTCATTTAGTATTTCGCTATTTACAATTCTGTGATCCACAGTTCTATCCAAGATGGCTGCTAGGGAACAAGATGGCGGCTAGTTTTTGCCCTGCTCCGGTCACAACTTCAGCAGGTCAGAGAGAATAACTACCTAGTCACCTTGTCCCTCAAGATGTTATGGAACTACATTTCTCGTTAGTATTATGGGAGATGTATTTTCAAACCATCTGCAGGGGCAAGGTTACTGACCCCTGACCTAGGTGGACAGGTGCATAAATCGGGCTAGTGTTGCAGAGTCACATTGCTAGGTTTATAGCACCTTAGATTATAACTCATAAAACAAGCTTTTGACACGTTACATTTCATTCTCAGGGTGATTCTGGAGGACCTCTTGTATGCCAAAGGAATGGAGCTTGGACTATGGCTGGAATTGTGTCATGGGGAATTTCCTCCTGTTCTATATTAACCCCCGCAGTCTATGTTCGTGTCACTGCTCTCAGAGCCAGGGTGGATCAAACTGTCGCTGCTAATTAAGTGTGCCATACATATAATAAACAGCTAAAATGTTTTGCATGTTACTTACATCTTTTAATTTACGTGGATATGCCATTTTTCCAGGTAATAAAATAAAAACATTAAAACGTGGTGACTGGATGCCTAATCAAATGTTATCATATTTTGTTATATTAACCAACTTATTGAGTTAATGTAATCCATTTTTAAACATTTTACACTGGTCCCTGTAGAAATTTGTTAATTTAGTGAAAAAATTAAAATGATTAATCTTGCCTTTTCAATGTTCCTAAAGATAATATGAAGTGAGTGATAATGAAAACCATACAGAGTGGACATAATAGACCATGGTTTCTCTAGAGCAGGAGTGCTGAACATTCGGGTTCCAGTTGTTTTGCAACTGCATATTTGATGATAGTCAGACACTTATTAGGTCGCTAGAGCCTTGTGGGAAATTTAGTTCCTATACATCTTGAAGACCAAGGTGGAGGACAGTAGAAGAAAAGAGAATGTAGTGGCTGTTTAATCTTGCCTTAATGGCTAATAAATTGATGCCACTGGAAGCTGGTATTTTTATCAAATTTCAGAATGAATAAACAATTGAAAATAGGAACTAACAGTAATCTTTATTAGACATATACATATTTGTTAAAATAGTGTGGAGTGGATACAATGGTTTGGCAATTATATGATATATATCGGTGGATACCTTATGACAGTCTAAACCCTTTGACCATATGTCGGTTAGGCGTTGGTATTATCGTATGGATAGTCTATTGGGTATGTCTTATATAATGTGTAACCCTATGGAATAAAGCAAGCATTGGATACTATTGATTTTTGGATTACTGTTACCAATGAGAGCAATCAATTGGACTCCAAATAGGTATTTGCTCCTTCAACTCGAAAAGGCAGCTCCCAATGTGTTTGGCATATGCCAAGATAAATGTAATATCGGTGATATATGTGGTGGTAACTGCAAACAAGGAAGTTTGTGATACCAATTGTGCCTTGGAACACCTATAAACTCGCTTTAAGGCATTTTTTGCAGGTGAAGTGTTAATCAGCATCAATTTGTTAGCTTATATGCCAGACACTGATGAAATTGGTCCCAGCAGGAGTCTTCTATTGTATTACTAATACGAAGATCATTTCAGTATACACAGCATACCCCAAATTTCCAGCAATACATATCTCCCCAAAATGTTTTTTGATTTGGGATATTGATACAATTGTCTAATTGACTAACCAACCTTTGACTGCGTTCTATACCAAATATATTTCATATGTGACGTATATACTATCTGATATTGCGAATTAATTTGTGCGGAACGAATCTATGTGCGGTCTCTCCGATTTAATTGTTGATATTCTTCCAAATTATTGATTATGTCCGATGAAGATATTTAAAACACATTCATATTTCTTCATGGAACTATACAATTATTGCCATAAGGGATAATATTTTTCAGTCCACGAATATCACCGATATTACATTTATCTTGGCATATGCCAAACACATTGGGAGCTGCCTTTTCGAGTTGAAGGAGCAAATACCTATTTGGAGTCCAATTGATTGCTCTCATTGGTAACAGTAATCCAAAAATCAATAGTATCCAATGCTTGCTTTATTCCATAGGGTTACACATTATATAAGACATACCCAATAGACTATCCATACGATAATACCAACGCCTAACCGACATATGGTCAAAGGGTTTAGACTGTCATAAGGTATCCACCGATATATATCATATAATTGCCAAACCATTGTATCCACTCCACACTATTTTAACAAATATGTATATGTCTAATAAAGATTACTGTTAGTTCCTATTTTCAATTGTTTATTCATTCTGAAATTTGATAAAAATACCAGCTTCCAGTGGCATCAATTTATTAGCCATTTAAGGCAAGATTAAACAGCCACTACATTCTCTTTTCTTCTACTATTCTATCTGTTTACCAAGGTTTAATCCTAATTTATGCTGGTTTCCATGCTCCGTTCCTTTTTTGGACCCAATTTCGGTATCGCGTCCGAATTCACTGTCTGTCAAGGTGGAGGACCCCTGCTCTAGAGACAGTGTAAAAGGGTGAAGCACCCACCAGAAATAGTTGTATAAACCGCTAGCTGAAACAGTGTATGGTGGGCTCTTAAAAATGTGAGTTGGATATATTCTTATGATTACGTCTTCAACCTCGAATCTACATACTGCGCAATCCTGGTTTTTTTTTTTTGCAGCACTATTGAATAGACTTCACCCAAAGGGGGTGAATTTTTGAAAGAAAAAATATTTATGGACATGCAGTATGTAGAATTTATGCGAACCAGTGAGCTGACGTCCACTGGAGCTGCATTGTTTTCTTTATGCCCCTGCTCTAGAGACTGTAAATAAGGTGGTAAACAGTAGGGTTGGAAAGAAATGTAATAAAAGGGAATATACATTATACTCTGGACTGGACTGGCACAAAAAATTGGCCATGGACTTAATCCATGAGAGTGGCCCTCTCAGATTATGCAAACGTGTAGGACCGGATTAAGATTTCTATGGGTTGGAGCTAAAGATTGGTCTGCATTTTGTGGCATTTAATGAAATGAAACTATGTTATATTATTTTAAATCGCGTGCAAGTTCTGTGCTGTGGGTTTCCCTGCATCTCGATGCTCTTCAGTGATTCCAAGTGCAGATGCAGGACCCTGGAGTCAGTGCAGCCTCAACTCGTAGTCACGTGGGGGTAGGGTTGCCAACCTATTCTTCAAGCAAAACCCGAGGACTCTCGTGTTTTGGGCGACAATTTTTTTCTGGATGTGTGGTAAAGTGCCAAGGGAAATTGGCAGTGGAATGTATGGCAGATTGGTTTTACATATCAGACTCAGACTGGTATTACGGCACATTGGTATGCATGTCAGACTGGTAATATGGCAGACTGGTGTTTTGGCACACTGGTATGCATGGCAGACTGGTGTTTTGGCACACTGGTAATATGGCACAGGATGGGGATTGGGGAGAGAGGTAGAGATGGGCGTGAGAGGAATGGATGGGGCGAAGAGAGAGACGGATAGATTAATATAAAGAGAGGCAGATAAACAGATCAGTAAAGTGACAGATGAAACAGACACAGATCCCCATATACTTGCCAGCAGGCTCTGTCTGTAAACTGACCTCTGCCTCCCTCTGGTCAATGCTGCCCAGCACGTGCTTCTCTCTCGACAGGCACTGTTCCCTCCATCTGAAAGCTAGTGCTGAACTTCTGGGTTAATTCACTGCCTGGACGCCCACCTGCTGGCATCACTGGAGCATTGTGTCAGGCTCAGCGCTGGTGGGGTCCCAGTCTGCGTTGTATTAAGCCCAGTATGCAGTGAGTTCAGGGTAATTAGCAGACAGTACCTTGCGGTATAGCTTGGTGTCAAGAGGGCTAAGCAGGAATTGTAGTCAGGAGACGGTCTGAGGTTCAGGGGCTGGCAGAGAGGATGCAGAGTCGGTGGGCAAAGCAGAAGTCTGGTACACATAGAGAATAGGCAGTCATAGGTCTTTCCAGGTCAGGGTATAGGAGATAATGCTGAAGTCCAGAGGAAGGGGCAGAGAGAACCTTTATTTCAGACACGGTGTGTGTGTGTGTGTGTGTGGTGTGTGTGTGTGTGTTCTGTGCTTAACTGTTCATAGTCTGGACAGCCAGATCTGAGGCTGAGCAGCACTTTTCCTGGATGTGCTGCAAGCACGGATTAAACAGCAAACAGCAGGCATGGATCCTGACATATCGCCCCCCCCCATAAGGAGCGACCTCTGGACGCGAACAGGCTTGCTTGATGACCTGTACAAAAATCAATAAAAGTACATGGAACAATCTTCCAGTTGAAGTGGTAGAGGCCAAAACAGTAATTGAATTTAAGCAAGCATGGGATAGGCATAAGGCTATCCTAAACAAAAGATAAATCCAAGTAAAGTGGATGGGCCGAAAGGTTCTTATCTGCCGACATCTTTCTATGTTTCATATAGGTGGTGCAATAGGGTTTCTTCAGGAGCAACCTCCGGGCACTTGCAAGATTCTTGAAGACTGTAAAATCTTCTTCACGTGCCACCGTCCCATTGGAGCCATATTTAAATCCTGGTGGCAAGGGTTCCACAGTAATCATGCCCTCAGGGCTGGAGATGGTGGTCCCAATATAACCGGTTTTGTGGCCCGTGGTCTTGAGGTGACTCTCTTGGGCTTCGGTTTGACGGAGTGGTACAGGTAGGTTGCTGGACTGGGGACGGAGTTGGTTATGGTCGTGCCAATGTAGCCTATCTTCTGTTCATACCCCTCCAACAACTCATTTAGCGTAGGCAGGTTTTCCAGGTCTTCACTACAGGACTCCCACTCTGGGTCATACTCTTCATCAATAGAGGAGTCTTGAAGTGGCAGATAATCCTCCACAGGATCACGGTGGGGAACAGCAATATGGAGGGTAGTGCCAATACACCTGGTGGGCCCTTGGGAGCGTCTGGCCGTCTGGATGGCACATTTCATCTTTGTCCGGCTCCACCTCGCTGTCTGAGTTGATAGATAACCATTCATCAGCAGACTCTGATTCATGCAACAAGTGGCACAGTGATGGTGGTGGCGAGTCTTGCCTGGGCATTTGATACACCTTGGCGGAAGTGGGTGCAGCTGGTATTTTCTCCACAGGTTGACTGTGAACCAAAGCTGAAGGACAAACAGACACGGAAGCAGGTGAACTGTTACCTGTAGCAGTGATGGGAGTAGTAGTCATGATTTGCACAGGTTGCCTTGCAGTTTTTCTCAGGTGCACTGCTTCCTCAAACCTTTCCAGGTCCTCCCTGCGAACCAGAGTCCCATTAGATGAATATACACAATCTGGGGCGCCAGCAGTACTACCCATGAGGTGCTGTCTGGACATGGACTTTACACCTGGCATCTGGATACACATAATCTCCATGGCTGGATCAGAATCCACAGGCACGGTGGGATCTTGCTCCATAGGTATGGGGTTCCATGGTCACAGTGTTTTCAGTTTCCATTGGTATCACCAGATCTTCCTCTTCACTTGGTCTGGTAGTCTTGAACTCCATACACCTAGGGTCAGCAAGCATAAAGGGTAGCTTCTTTCTGGGTATGGGCGTAGGTGCAGCAGACTCGAACTGGGGTGCATCTTTGGGCCTGGGAAGTGGCTTGAACACCGGAGTTCTTCTGGGAGCAGGCTTGGGCAGGGGTTCTGCTCTGAGAACTGAAGCCTTTCTAGGAGCAGGCTGCGGTACGGGTGCGGTCTTTTTTATTGGGGTTTGCCGTGAAACTGTAGCCGGCTCAGGCACGGGAGCTGGCCTTCTTTGGGGTCTCACGGGTCAGTTCGCCAGGAAATGCAAGGAATCCCCACAGTACATGCAGAGGTTCTGTGTTTTTCTCCAGGCACTGTCGGGTATATTATGGAAGGGAGAAATTAAAATGGATGCCTGTAGCCATCTTGTTTTTAAATAGAAAGTCTTTTCTTTTTCAAATTTTCTCTAGTTTTAGAAATGAACAGAGATTTTTTTAAATGGTTCATGGCTAGGTGAAATTTTATTTGTTTCTAGAAATACCATACATGAGGGAACCTTAAAATGTATTTGTGTGATATAATGCCCAAGCTAAGTGCTAGATGTGTTATCATTAAATTTATTGGTCTGTCTTAAGTCTTTAAAACAAAAAGATATTTTGTCTTTGAGTATTGGAAAATAAAAGTTTAAATTTTGAAATGTATGATTATATTCACGAAATATATTTCTATAATCAAGGTATATTTCATTATATTTACAGTAGAAAAATATGCTCCAATAAATATTGTAGAGAGTTTAATTGGTAAATAGTATAATTATCGAAGAAGAGATTTTGTGAGATAACTAGAAAGGAATGTATTTAGTTGAGAGGAGTAGGGACATAGAGTCTCTCATGCCAGAATCAAATTTAAGTCTACATGAGAGAAGAAGGTCTTTGTGTGTAAATTGACCTCTTGACATGAGATAAGACATATAAAAATTAAATGGTGGAATTAATTAAGAAGTGCAATACTGCCCTCTAGAGGATAGTAAATATTATATTTAATATAATAAAAATATTGCTAGTGACGTCAAATTGACTATAATTGGAGATACGACAAAGCAGTCAAGGCATTCCCGCAGAGATTCCAGGACATGAGGCATTCAGAGACTTACACACAAGGCTAGCAGACCATCCCAGGACAATACACTCAAGACTCACACCAAATTTCTAACTCATACCAAATCTCTAACTCCCATGCATTGATTATCTGATATTGATAATTTTCACATATTCCAAAACAATATTACATAAAGAATATTCCAAGGCAGTAACTCATCAAAATCCAAATTGGAGAGGTAATGTATGAGAGCTATTTAAATTAAGGAATTAATGTAATTCTATATATTTGTAGTATTTCTTGTAACAGATAGACTGAGATTTCTCAGATTTTGTTAGCTCCAGAATCTAAAATATTTCTATTCTGCAGATAGAGATATGAAGAAGTGGACATAAGGATTTATCCTAAAAGAAACTTTTGTAAGATTGATATACCGGTCCGATATATATATATATATATATATTGAATTTGGAAATTACTGTGATTGAAATTAATAAGTGTAGCGCTGTTTAAAACTCTGTTGCTGTATTGCTCATTTTTGGCCACCAGAGGGAGACAAGAGCAATGTAAACTATACTGGACACATTGGGACTACGTTTTCCAGCATGCTTTGGGGCAGAGACAGGAAGTGGGTGGGGAAGGAGGAGAGGACATCCGCAGCCTCGCAGAAGGAGAGCCAGTGTGAGCCGAGGAGTGAACTGAGTGAGACGCACGTGAGACTGTGAGCGATTGTAACCAGGCCGGAGAGCAGGCACTGCCTTGCCGACGCTGGGGATCGATACAGTGACTTGCCAGAGACCCAGTAATCCACCGCTCGGAGGTTTTACACAGACACAGAGTTGCAGATTGGACCCCGATTTAGGAGACCGCAATGATCCACTGGGAGTGCAGGCGGTAAGCTGTAAATCTTGTTGTAAAGACGGACAAGCAAGAGAAGTGGATCCGGTGGCACAGAGTCCCAGCATAATTCAGCGGAGAGACGTCCTTGATCGGGCAGCGGAACAGATTGTCTGGCGGATGGGTGAGAGGCCTCCTAGGCCACAGTTAAAGTATAACGAAGCACGGTGCAGCACTGCTAAAATCTACAGGGCCCCAACGTGACTAGTCGAAGATTTATTAAATCCATTCACTGGCCAGTTGAAACATAGTACCCGGGTACCTGAGCTCACACACACACACACACACACACTTTTTGGGACATAACCTGCACGGGATTTACACTCCAGAAACGAAGGGGTTAAACTTTTCTTTTACCGCTGCGCGTTTCCCGCATTACGAAATCCTGTTTTCCATATACCGTGCTCATATTATATATGCCGCTTTATTGAGACCAGTAAAGTATATAATTTATAAAATCCACAACAGTGCTGGTGTATATTTATTCCCTAGTGCGGAGAGACTAACCCGAGGTTAAATTCAGCGGCTCCTCCAGGAGTGAGCGCTACATAAGCAAGGAATTATATAACTACAATATAAAAGGCAGAAGATTAGAAGCTTAATTCTCGATATTAGGGGAGGATTAACTAAATTTGTTTTTATTACTTAGTTCATCTTTTGTTGATCCACGTAGTATAGAGATATATATATATATATATATATATATATATATATCTCTACGAGATTTAGCTTGTTAAACATTGGTTTGCTGGGAAATACATGTTTCGTTAAGCAGAAATGTTTATTAACCATTTGTGTATTAGTTACTAACTGATAAGGTAAATGATATTAATCATACAGTATATGCAGTTACTAACAGGAGATACATATATTGTGAAGCTAATTGTTCTATGTGCTGGTGGATGGATTGTGATTTATAAATTTTTGTTTACGATATGAGATTTGAAACTTTTTTGTATACGTAATAAATATATATATGTTTTTATCCGAATATTGATTATTGTATTCTTCAAAGCAAAACACAGACAATTAAAAGAATTTAGGAGAATTTCTAGGAAATATAAACGATTGATATTTGTGTCTCGTATAAGTTTCTTATTGAATATGATCTCTGACATATTGGAGGCTAGCTGCTGAGATAAGTCCAATATATGACATATTGGAGGCCAGCTGCTGAGATAAGTCCAATATATGACATGTTGTAGTCACGTGCAGAGATAATATCTGACAGCATGTTCCTCTGCAGTTAGCGGGCCTCTTTTCCCAGGTGAGACACGCACCCCCCAGAGAGTTGTTATGTACAGAGTCTCTAAAGTTCCAAATATCCTCCAATAACCCCAATAGCTGAAACTCGAAGCCCTTCAGGGCTGACCGAATCACTGCGGGCTCAATGGTGTATGACTTCAGCATTGTGTCAGGCTCAGCGCTGGTGGGGTCCCAGTCTGCGTTGTATTAAGCCCAGTATGCAGTGAGTTCAGGGTTATTGGCAGGCAGTACCTTGCGGTATAGCGTGGTGTCAAGAGGGCTAAGCAGGAATCATAGTCAGGAGATGGTCTGAGGTTCAGGGGCTGGCATAGAGGATGCAGAGTCGGTGGGCAAAGCAGAGGTCTGGTACACATAGAGAATAGGCAATCATAGGTCTTTCCAGGTCGAGGTATAGGAGATAATGCTGAAGTCCAGAGGGAGGGGCAGAGAGAACCTTTATTTCAGACACAGTGGTGTGGAGTGTGTGTGTTCTGTGATTAACTGTTCATAGTCTGGACAGCCAGAGCTGAGGCTGAGGAGCACTTTTCCTGGATGTGCTGCAAGCACGGATTAAGCAGCGAACAGCAGGCATGGATCCTGACACATTGCATGCCGGGAGATGTAGTTTGGGACCGTTTTTCTGCAATCTGCAGAAAACAAGACTAGAACTACATCCCCCAGCATGTAATGCTCTGGTGGTGCCAGCAGGTGGCACCCAGAATCACAGTAAGTTAGCCTGGAAGCTTGTGCAGTCACTGCACCGGCCTCCCAGAGATGCCGGTGCAACGACCCTGCTACAGGACAGGTATCCTCACTCAGAGTTGGCCGGCCGCGATCCTCCCGGTAGTCCCGATGGCATGTACATGCCTGATTATGGGTCCTGTCACGTCCTTAACGCTAGCAGTCACATAAGTGAGCATTTGTGCTAGGTTAATTGAGGTGCGAGTGACTGGGAGGTGATCTGTGTGTCTCGCTAACGGGTTAAAAAATCCATTAGCGCATCAGTATTAGTGCAAGCTTACTGTACTTTGTGCTCCCTATGCTTAGCATGGGGAGCGCAGAGAATAAGCAATCAGTAATTAGCGTTAGGGATGTGCGTTTCGATTTGGCCCGATTTTGTTTTTTTCCACGAATCGGGCCGATACGGTGCTTTGGATTCGGATGATATTCCGAATCGTATCGGCACCGAAATTCACAGCATCCAAAATTTTTGCCGATACGAAACAAAATAATTTCGTTATTTCGTATGAACGTGAAATCTGCAAAATCGCAAGTCATTTTCGTTCCATTCGTGATTTTTGTTCCATTTCGGACATCGTATTTTTCGGTTCCATTGCGGATTCCGTAATTTCGTATCGTTTCGATCTATTCGATAGTTACTCAATATCCATTTGATAGTTCATTTCAAATTCGATAGTTGCAGCATATG
The DNA here is from genome assembly GCA_009667805.1 of Leptobrachium leishanense. Classification (NCBI taxonomy): domain Eukaryota; kingdom Metazoa; phylum Chordata; class Amphibia; order Anura; family Megophryidae; genus Leptobrachium; species Leptobrachium leishanense. The sequence continues at coordinate 79,533 of RXON01001189.1, read as the reverse complement.
AATCCTCACACTGCTGGGCAGCACTCTACAGTATAATTAATGCAGCATATGAATACGCACATTGCGGGGCAGCACCTCTCTGCAGTATAATTAATGCAGCATATGAATCTGCACACTGCGGGGCAGCACTCTACAGTATAATTAATGCAGCATATAAATCCACACACTGCTGGGAGGCACCTTTCTACAGTATAATTAATGCAGCACATGAATCCACACACTGAGGGGAAGCGCCTCTCTACAGTATAATTAATGCAGCATATGAATCTGCACACTTCAGGGCATCACCTCTCTGCAGTATAATTAATGCAGCATATGAATCCGCACACTGTCAGGCAGCAGCTCGAGGAAAGTTCAAAAATGCAAGAAAATTTCAAAAAAATACTTAAAAGATCCAAAAAAATCTAAAAATAAAGAGACTCTTTACTGCAGAATATAATAATAAACGGTTTATTAAATATTGAATTAAAACGGGAATATTTTTAACATTGAAGGCTATGGGGCTAAAACATTTCCCACACCTTGTGGCTCAGAATTTGTTTTCAAAAAATGCTTAAAAGATCCTAAAAAATCGAAAAATAAAGAGACTCTTTACTGCAGAATATAATAATAAGCGGTTTATTAGCTATTGAATTAAAACAAGGATATTTTTAACATTGAAGCCTATGGGGCTAAAACATTTCCCACACCTTGTGGCTCAAACATTTCCCACCCCTGTATACTGTGGAGGTGCTGCCCGGCAGTTTGCGGATTTATATGATATGTTGCATTAATTATACTGTAGAGTGCTGCCCCACAGTGTGCCGATTCATATGCTGCGTTTTAAATCATTTTATTTGTTCTGGGTTTTTTTTCATTTCAGATAATTTTGTTCATCTTTTTTACTGTTTAAAGATAAAATCCAGAACAAAATCTTTTAAAAGTCAGACCATTTGGGTCAGTATTTTTGCATTTTTTGAAATCGTTTTGTTCATTTTTGTTCCCTTCATACCATTTTAATTTGATTAAATAAAGTTGTGGAATACATAAGAAAAAAAGGATCTTTAATAAAAAACACGATCGAATCGGCAGAATTACCGTATCGACCGAAATATCGGATCATCCGAAATACCATTAGTTGAAGTCAAAACGAATAGACACTTTGAAACGAATAGAACAGACGATCCGATAGGACCGAAAATTTCCAGTATCACAAAAACCAAAAGTCGATACGAAAAAACGAGCCAAAACGAAACAAGCCAAAACGACAATCGGCCAAAACGATCCGAAACGAAAATTTTAAAAACACGAACGAGCCGAACCGAAATGAATCGAAAAAGAAAATCGGTGCACATCCCTAATTAACTTTAGGATCACAAAGTCCTAATGCTAATTATGAACCGTGGCAACTAACTGAAACATTAGCTACAGTTTAGAGCTGTAGCTAACTGATTCCGCTTCTGCAAAAATAGTTAGCAGCAGCTGGAACACACCCGCAAAAAAATATCATATACTCACCTCTCATCCCACAGTGAGAACGGCAGCCTGATCCGCCGCTGGATTCAGCGCTTGCCTCGTAATCCACTTGTAAAATGGGGATGCTAAGGAGAGGTTTGCAACTGCAAATTCTTCCCTTTAGCATCCCCGTTTTAGCTTAGGGCAAGTGATAGTGCCCTATATTTGGTAGATTTTGTGAGATTCAATTTTGAGCAAAAACAAATCTGGTTGTATCAGTGATTTAGAAGCATGCTAATTCCAAATTGCTCTTTAAATTTTCTAAATTCATCCACAAATGTTCAAATGTAGGGCCCTATTGTAATCTTCGCATTAAAACGCTCGGGCAACGCGTGAATTTGTGCGCCAAGCATTGAACGTCAGCGCGTGTAAATTAACGCTTGTATTACAATCCTCACGCATTTTTTCATCCCTTGAGCAACAATGTGCTTAAAACGGACGCGCAAAAACACGCGTGTAAAACGGACGCGCAAAAACGCGCGCACAGCAACATTGCGCGCAGAAATCCGTGTGTGGACTGTACTTTTCACGCGATTCAGCCAATCAGAATTAAGAACCACAATTATGTAACTAAGTTTTTGCGCCTGCCAAAGTCAATCTGAATATATACTGTATGCTGCAGCAATAATAAATGCACACACAACTTCACCATTTTTTTGGTTTGGTATGAGTAGAATGTGTAACTATACTTTGCAGATTATTATTTTTTTGGGCTGGTGTATTTGGGTTCGGCCAGGTTGATAGAATTTGCCATTAACACCATCTTTTAGGAGTTGCTAAAATGAAGCGCGCAAAGGCTGTGTGTTAAAAATTGTGCATAGAATGTAATACCATCCACGTACCAGCGCACAAACGCATTTGCGCTCATAATGTTAAGTATAGGACGCGCGCAGTACTGTATGCTCGCAAAGGGTTCATGCAGGTTCACCTGAGTTAGACGAGTGCGTGCATTTGTTGCGCCGAGATTGTAATACAACGTTCTACGCAAAGGGCTTTGCCCCTCGCGTTAATGCATTTTTGCGCCGGCGCAGATGTTTGCGCGAAAATTGTAATAGGGCCCGTAATCGGAAAAAATGTGGATGATGCAAAATAATTGCGCTCACTGTGCAATACAAATTCCCTAAGCCTGATAGTACAACAAGCAGAAATAGTAAGCTTAAAAGTAACCCAATTTTCCTAATATGAATTGCAAGAAGTTCTAAACTGTTCTGATTGAAAAATAATTTTAACTATCTTGAATATGAAGATCAGTATTAGGCAACTTGTATTGTATAGAAGCTGAAACACCGGATCTATGCTCAGGACCATAACCCCCCTGATCAACAAGAAACAGGGATCATCCTCTAGATATTCTGGACTGGAATGGTGAATGGAACGAACCTCGTATTCCTCTTCACCCTCCACCAGGACAGGAGGGTGAGGCCTAACGTTTTTGGTATATTTGTTGTACACTAAAGACTTTGATAAACCCACATGAAACAGTTTTGGATTCGTAGGTTTTTGGATAGAGCGAGTGCATATGCCACTGGGTTGATACGGCGTAATACTTTAAAATGAAATGACCTTTAAAATGAAATGCCATTTTCATAGAAGTTACACAAAGACATATTCCTAGTAGAAAGCCAGACTATCTCCAGTATTGTATTGTAATACGGAGCCCTTTGTCTGAGTTTATCTGCCTTGGACTAAATTGCAATCCTCCCGTTAAAACTGGGGTGCTAGGGAGAAAAAACTGTCCCTGTTATAACGGGAGATTACAATGCAGGCGCTTAAAAAGCTGCCTGCAGGGGGGCGTGTCTGGAAGCAAGGAAGAGCGGTCGCCATTTGTACGAGCTCCCCGCAACGCCATCTGATATAGGGCACCGTGCCCACCCTGCGGACTCTTTTTTTGGCGAGCTCTCCTGGACCAGCTGGGGGAACACCCCGGGCAGCGGCGGGTTGACTTTGGGGCCTGAGGAGTGGGTTAGGACGGGACGGGGAGCTACCTTACTGGACGACCTCAAGTGGACGGCGGCCATCTTGCGGCCTACACGCGGACACTCCCCTGATTTACCACGCACCTGCCTGCTGAAACTATGCCTGGCCAGGCGGGGAAGAAAACGAGGAAATGCTCGGGGGCTGAGGGACTTCACCTCCAAGACATCCGGCAGTCGCTCTGTGCGGGAAGTGCCTCGGGTGTGCGGCGCCGACATGGCAAGGCCTCCGCCTGCTATGGTTCCTCAGAGGAGGACTTGGAACCCCTGGCTACAACACTGGACTCGGACGAACGGCGGTCGGTGGTGCCACCCCCACTCACAGTGGATGACCTGCACAGGGTGATGGGGGAGTTCCGAGGCCTCTGGCGTCAGGATTTGCAGGAGGTCCGTTCAGCAGTGGAGACCCTCCAGTCCAGGATTGGAGCTGTGGATGTCCGAACTGCCGAAGTGGAGAAAGCTCAGGTGATGATGGATACCAGAGTCACAGACCTCCAGAAACGGGTTGACCATCTTAATATGGCGGTGCTGGCTCTTGAATCTCGGCATCGGCGGCGCAACCTACGGCTTCGGGGGGTCCCCGAGAGCGTGACGGACGATGGACTGTTGGGGTACGTGGTGGGCCTGGTGCTGCATCTTCTGCCGACAGTGGGAGGTGCACCCCGAGCCCCGGTTGTATCAGCTGTACGGATTCGTAAAGCAGCTACTGCTCCTGCTGAGGCACCACGGGACATTATTGTTGTGGCGGTGGATGTGGCCACACAGGCCCGCATACTGTCGGCCGTAGGGCCATCCTTCCAGATAACCTACGCCTCCAGCCAGCTAACTATATTCCGTGATGTCCCTTTCCTGCTGCTCGCAGCCCGGAGACGCTTCAAGGAGGTTACTACCCTGCTCCGCCAGCATGAGATTCGTTATCGCTGGGGGTCTTCGGGCGCCCTTCTGATAGCCGTTGAAGGAGAGACATTCGCAACGACGACCCTAGAAGAAGCCCGAGCCGTGGTGACCAGACTGGGGCTTGGAATGGTACCGGTGATGCCTCGGGACCAACGATCAGAGCCGGGTTGACCGGTCCCCCCCCCCCGGTTGCCGTTACTTTGGCCCTGTTATAAGTTTTCCCCGTTCCCCTAGTGTCCACTTCTTCCGGATAGTTCTGTCCCACTCCCGCTGCCCCCGAGCTGTCTCTGTTCCCCCCCCCCGCCACCCTTGCGCTGTCTCTGAGGACTTTATTGGACTTGGGCGTTAATAGAGATTTCTGCCCCCCCCCCTTTTTTTTTTTTTTTTTTTTTTTTTAGAGCGCACCGGACTGCTACCAGCTCCACACTTCCCCCCCCTCTTCTTTTGGCGTCATAGGGCTGTTTCGAGGCGTGCCACTGTGGTGGCCACCATGGCTCTGTCCACTATACTTGGCCCTCGTACGCCCTGCCCTAGTGTCCTACACACTTCCATGGCCTCCCATAGTTATTTAGACACCCGGGAGTGAGCCAGGAAGGACACACATGGGCCTTTGCCACCCCCATTATTCTTTAATTTATTTTTTCGGCTCTGGGGCATTCCTGGTGCAGGTTCTACCCCTCCCCCCCTTTTTTTTTTTTTTTTTTTTTTTTTTTTGTTGTTGCAGAAATACTGTTAAATCTCAATCCGTTGTATTGCTGACTGTCTCTCTCAGATGACTTCTTTGTTTTCTCTTGATGCGTTTTCTTTGACGTTTCATGGCCCTGCGAGGCCGTTCCATGCTTTATATATGGTTAAGCTGACTTTTTCAAAATAAAAACTTTGAATGTGAAAAAAAAAAAGCTGCCTGCATTGTTAGAGGGCGCTATGCCCCGGGATGCACGTGGCAGCGCTAAGCTCGCCATGAGCATCCACTCGATGGAGTCCATAGAACTCCATTGAGTTTCCCCCTGCCGGTCAGATGACCTGCCGGATCTCGTCTCGTGAGATCCGGCAAGTCGGTGAAGTGATCTGCAGGGAGAGACTGGGGGACTTTTTCCCCCAGTCTCTCCCTCAGTTCCCGGCAACAGAGGAGGCGGACAGAGCCGCGGTCCTCGCCGCAGGATAGGAGGTGAGTATCTGACAAATTTTTTATATTTTTTGGCTGGTGCTAACGGATTCTGCACCAGCGGAATCCGTTAGCACCAAGTCCAGGCTGTGGTTAACTTTTTGCTAACCACAGCCGGACGTTAATCAGCTGTTTAACAATTGGCGCTCCCCATGTTAAGTATAGGGAGCGCAAAGTACAGTAACCTCGCGCTGAAAAGCACAAGGTACCAAACGGTAATGGGTTATTTAACCCGTTAGCGTTTGGATTGTAATGTGCGGTGGCCAACAGGGCTAATGTTAACGCTCACGCAGGTGGGACGCTAACGTTAGCACCAAGATTGTAATGTGGCCCCTTATGTTTTTGGATACCACCATTTATGAACTGCAGGGTGGCATGTATATTTTTCAAATGATCATCTAATACTAGTCTACCTTGTATAGGGAATTGGGGTGGAACAGCAAAAGGGCTGTAACAGACCAACAGATAAGGTCATGTGCTTGGGAAAAAAAAATATTTTTGTTTCGGATTGTTTAGTTTTTTCCAGATCATTTCGTTACGTTTTTTTTCCTTTTGGTTCATTCATTATGTTACTGTAATTTATGTTTTGGGTTGATTCGTTATTTCATTTTAATTAGTAGTTTTTTTTTGGGTCAATTCGTATTTTTTTATTAGTTATTTCAGAATGGGAAACAGAATACATACAGTCATAGCTGAAATTGTTGGAACCCCAGAAATGTTTCCAGAAAATCAAGTATTTCTCACAGAAAAGTATTGCAGTAACACATGTTTTGCTATACACATGTTTATTCCCTTTGTGTGTATTGGAACAAAACAAAAAAAGGGAGGAAAAAAAGCAAATTGGACATAATGTCACACAAAACTCCAAAAATGGGCTGTACAAAATTCTTGGCACCCTTTCAAAACTGTGGATAAATAAGATTGTTTCAAGCATGTGATGCTCCTGTAAACTCACCTGGGGCAATTAACAGGTGTAGGCAATATAAAAATCACACCTGAAAGTAGATAAAAAGGAGAGAAGTTCACTTACAGGGTTATTCAGAGAGTGTGAAAAGCAGGAGAATGACTGGAGAATGAAAAAATCTAGGTCAAAATAGCCGATTTGGAAAGTGAGATGGGAAGGGAAAAATTTTCTGGTTTGGCTATTTTGACGTAGAATTTTTCATTCTCCAGTCATTCTCCTGCTTTTCACGCTCTCTGAATAACCCTGTTAGTCTTTGCATTGTGTGTCTGTGTGTGCCACACTAAGCATAGACAACAGAAAGAGGAGAAGAGAACTGAGAACTTGAGAAACAAAATTGTGGAAAAATATCAACAATCTCAAGGTTACAAGTCCATCTCCAGAGATCTAGATTTGCCTTTGTCCACAGTGCGCAACATTATCAAGAAGTTTGCACACTGCAGCTAATCTCTCTGGGCGTGGACGGAAGAGAAAAATTGATGAAAGGTTGCAACACAGGATAGTCTGGATGGTGAATAAGCAGCCCCAAACAAGTTCCAAAGAAATTCAAGCTGTCCTGCAGGCTCAGGGAGCATCAGTGTCAGCGCAAACTATCCGTCGACATTTGAATGAAATGAAATGCTATGGCAGGAGACCCAGGAGGACCCCACTGGTGACACAGTGTCAGGCAGGCACACATATCCGAGGGTTGCTACAGTCAGCCTTATACGTAATAATAGGAGACTCTAAACTTAGTTGCGATACCAGTCCTTGAGGTGGCTGGATTTCGCAATAGCGAAAGGTGAACCTATAAGGCAGGGATAGTAGGCAAGGAGGACAGAAACCAGTCCTTAGAGTGGCTGGTATGGAGACAGGAAAGTACGGAGTACCAGAGGGGTCTAACACAATCCTAGGTCATAAGAATACAGCAGTATACAAAGTCAAAATTCAAAAGCCGAGTCAAAGGAGTATAGAGGTACACAGGTCGATATCCAGAAGTCAGGTCATACACAGAAAGTCAATCAGAGGTTAAAGGAGCAAGCACTTAGGGTTAGACAAGCAAAACCACGAAAGGGCAATGAGAAAAAGCAAAAAGCACTTTTAAATATCGCGCCCTGCAATCTGATTGGCCATCAGGGTCACATGATGCAGGGAGACCCACGGTGGAGGCGTGATGACGTCACACGCGGCGCTCCGCCGGCAGTAGCTTAAAGCCGTTGGGGCCGGCGGCACGCGCGCATAGGGCGTGAGGAAGGGCTGCGGGGAAGACGCAGACCCCGAGACCGCAGGGAGGGATGCCAGAGCCGTGCCAGCCTCCGAGGACTGACACACAGAGACATAAAAAAGCAAGACTACAGTTTGCCAAAATGTACTTGAGTAAGCCAAAATCCTTCTGGGAAAACATCTTGTGGACAGATGAGACCAAGATAGAGCTTTTTGGTAAAGCACATCATTCTACTGTTTACCGAAAACGGAATGAGGCCTACAAAGAAAAGAACACAGTACCTACACTGAAATATGGTGGAGGTTCAATGATGTTTTGGGGTTGTTTTGCTGCCTCTGGCACTGGATGCCTTGAATGTGTGCAAGCGATCATGAAATCTGAGGATTATCAAAGGATTTTGGGTCGCACTGTTGAGCCCAGTGTCAGAAAGCTGGGTTTGCATCCGAGATCTTGGGTCTTTCAGCAGGACAATGACCCCCAAACATACGTCAAAAAGCACCCAGAAATGGATGGCAACAAAGCGCTGGAGAGTTTTGAAGTGGCCAGCAATTAGTCCAGATCTAAATCCCATTGCATTGTGGAGAGATCTTAAAATTGCTGTTGGGAAAAGGTGCCCTTCCAATAAGAGAGACCTGGAGCAGTTTGCAAAGGAAGAGTGGTCCAAAATTCCATGTGAGAGGTGTAAGAAGCTTATTGATGGTTATAGGAAGCGACTGATTTCAGTTATTTTTTCCAAAGGGTGTGCAACCAAATATTAAGTTAAGGGTGGCAAGAATTTTGTCCAGCCCATTTTTGATGTTTTGTGTGACATTATGTCCAATTTAACAAGGAAAAAAAGTGTCATCTGCGCTCGTTTCTATGTGTTCCATGTACAACAAAACTGAGGTTTTTGTTTGTTTCAATGGCCATTGCAACGTAAGCTCACTCGCCACTTCAAGGCACCTCTTTACAGAGTGAGTACCTAACAAATGTACCAAAAGGCTGCTCTACTGAGCAGCTCCAAGCCCCTCCTGCTGCTTTTCAGTAGAGCGGCCTTTTGGTACATTAATAAAACCCACCACATCTCTGCCTCTACTTAGCTGAAAAGCAGCAGGAGGGGCTTGGAGCTGCTCAGTAGAGCAGCCTTTTGGTACATTTTTTAGGTACTCACTCTGTAAAGAGGTGCCTTGAAGCGGCGAGTGAGCTTACGTTGCAATGGCCATTGAAACAAACAAAAACCTCAGTTTTGTTGTACATGGAACACATAGAAACGAGCGCAGATGACACTTTTTTCCTTGTTATGTTTTATACATTAACTGGGCTGTTACTCCTGGCAGTTGCTGCCGCTCCGGTGAGTATGGGCGCAACGCCATTTTTTTTGTATTTATGTATATCATGCTTGTAACACCAGTCCGTCGTTCTGCAGCTGTTCCTCTTTCCATGTTTTTGTTTTTAATCCCAAATGGGAAGTGTTTGGTGCGTGTATAAATAAAACCCACCACATCTCTGCCTCTCCTCAGCTGAAAAGCAGCAGGAGGGGCTTGGAGCTGCTCAGTAGAGCGGCCTTTTGGTACATTTGTTTGTAAAGCCATCCCTGTGCTTTACTCACTCTGTAAAGAGGTGCCTTGAAGCGGCAAGTGAGCTTACGTTGCAATGGCCATTGAAACAAACAAAAACCTCAGTTTTGTTGTACATGGAACACATAGAAACGAGTATACATATACCTGTCCAATTTTTAAGGACCAGATAGTTAGGGATTCCCTTGCGGCTACCCTGTTGGTAGTTTTGGGCTCTGTGGAGTGTTGGGCTTTAAGGACTGCGTGGTGGGATCCGGGAACCGTTACAGCAACACAGGTTCAAACTTCCCACCCACCACAACAGTTCTGATTGGTTGGTTCCAAGACCACTGCAGGCTTCCTTCAGGTCTTCTTCAGGCTTCACTTAGGTCCACTGGATTTATTTAGATGAAGTCTTGACCACACACAGTGATTTATATAACCCATTGTAAAGGAAATCAGATAGCGTTTGGCTGAGACAATGGTGACTCACAACTTTTCAGACTTGTAAACAGATAACAGATAAAGAGAAAACCCTTTTCCCTTATCACAAGTTACTCAAAGTTGTTTACGCTCTACACAAAACCACATTTTTATACTCCCATTCACAAACCGTAATAAAAGTACATTTAAAGCTAAGCTATTTACACTGAACGAATTTTAACTAAAACCAAGCAATTTACAATACATTTAAAATCACACCACACAATATAAATGAACATAAAGTCTCTTGGAGTTTGAAGCATGGAGCACTACGTCAGTTCCATGACAGAGACGTTGTTCTACCGGGCAATGCGAGTGCTCGTTTAAAAGACTATGGGCCTACCTAACAGCTCCGCCTTTTCCTTCATTCAGCTCATCACACACAGCCACAACTCCAGACTCTGCAGTGCCACCCGCCCACCCAGTCCTAGGCCCAAACTTATTCATTCCCCTCCACCTGTAGCCACTTTATGCTGGTCAACCTGTGGCTTGCTATTCTCTCTCTAGCCACCAGATCCACACTCCCCAGCTCCCCTTCTGTTTCACTCATCCCTGTCCTTTAGGTTGTAAGCTCATGGGATGTCTAGCTGAGCACTTGTGTAAAGTTCTGTATTAGTAGGACAATTATCCTAAGGGCAGGGCCATCTGTTCCTTATGTGTTCTAGTATGTCTCATGTCTGCACTCCCCCATTGTACAGCGCTGTGGAATATCCCTGTGCTTTATAAATACAGAATAATAATAATAAATAATATTACAGTCTTCACACTAACGGTAGCGCTCACCTGCGTGAGCACTATCGTTAGCTGCGGTATTTACCGCATATTACAATTCAAACGCAAACGGGTTAAAAAACCTGTTTGCGTTTGGGACCTTGCGCTTCTAAGCGCAAGGTTAGTGCACTTTGCGCTCCCTATATTTAACATGGGGAGTGCAAAGCGTTAATCAGCGCTGGTATTACAATGTCCCAGCGCTGATTATCGCCTGGCTCTGGTCAACGAAAAGTTAACCGGAGCCTGGTCATGTGACCGCCGGTGTCTCTCTCAATGGAGTCCTATGGACTCCATTGAGTGGATGCGCGCGGCTGCGCTTAGCAGGAGCAAACAATGCAGGCAGCATTGTTTGCGCCTGCATTGTAATCCCCCGTTAAAGCGGGGCGGTAGGGGGAAAACTGCAGGCGCAGTCTTTCCTCCCTACCCCCCCCCCCCATTTTAGCGCGGGATTATAATAGGGCCCTATGTGGAGAGGTGGCCTGTGACCAATATCTCACAAGAAGATCTTGGCGAAAGAAGAATTGGAAATGGCCATAAGAAAAATGGAAGTGCAAACTGAGATGCCAATCCTTACCCTGCAAAGGAGACTGCTTCTGGTGATACAGAGGTGAGAGCATACAGCAAAACAATCCAGAAGCCCTTACAAACGGACTCTAATGACTTTGTTCAAGGCTCACAAAATAAACAGCAGACAAATGCCTATCACCCTAAAGCCTATGGGTCGATAGAACATTGCAAAGAGTTTTCAAACGAGCAAATTTGCGAACTGTCTCTGTCCTTGAATTTGTGTTTCACAGCATGGACAATGGTTAACCATATTTTTTACAAGCGTATAAATCAGACTTAATGTTTCCTGGTGTGTTTAGGTAGTTGAATGCTTAAAGTGTAATATTTTCCTATTCTGGATGCTTTAATAGTTGAGGGTGTAGATATTGTGCATTGTTTTTTTGGGTGGGAAATTTAAATATACAATTGGAATATAACAAGAAGTGGAATGTATTGGACATTGAATTTAAGGTGATCTACTCCAATGAATATTAAATAATAAAACCCTCAAATAGCCAAGTAACAATTGGTAACTGTATACCATCTATATACCAGAGTTGTATCAGAGTTGTTGTGTAAATCACAAATCAATATACCAGAGTTCTATATATCTTTAATCTATATATCACTCACCATGTCAGAAAGACCAAAAAGGACAGGCAGACACTCCCATACACAGATAAGAGGGCAAGCAGCCTCTCTGTCGGCAGGGCGTGCTCCTGGTCGTGGACATGGTGCATCCTCTGCAGGGGCACGCTTGTCCTTTCTAACTGGTGCTGGCCGTCTTATGCAGCAGCAACATACAGAGGATTTGGTGGATTGGATAACCAGGCCATCCTCATCCTCCGCAAGCCAGGCTTGTAGTGGTTTACAGTCCACCTCAGCTGCCAAAGCATCTAATTCAGCCTCCATGTACACAGCTACTCCTGCCGTAGCCTCACCATCATGCATGGAGGAGTCAGCTGAATTGTTTGACCACAATGACAGTAACATGCTGCTTGAGGATGCGCAGCAACTCCAGTGCTCTGATGTTGACTTGGAGGTGGAAGAAGTGAGTAAAATCAGCCTAGAGGGAGAGGGTGCCCATAATGCATAAAGAACTGGCACTCATGTTCCCCATACTGCCAGGTTGGCTCCAGTGATGAGGACATAGGGGGTGATAACGATGATGAGGTCACTGACTCCACCTGGGTGCCTGATCGAACAGAGGAGTCAAGTGAGGAGGAGGCACAACCCTAACAAAGCACAATGTCCTCTATGAGCAACCATAGTCAGTCCATGGCATCAGAAGTCAGAGCTGCTCAGGTGCAGGGCACAGTTGTCTAGCAGCACACGCCCGGGAACTCTATTGTCTGGGAGTTCTTCACGAAATGTGCAGCAGCCTGCAGCATTGCTATTTGCACGCTTTGTCTCAAGAGGATCAAGCGTGGGAAAAACATCAGCCGCTTGGGTACCACGTGCTTGAAGCGACATATGACCACCTGCGACGCATCCCGTTGGGCCTTGTTGGCCTAGGCCAAGATACACCAGTGCAGCCACGTACTAGTCTTTGGGTTTCTGGGGACACAATACCCTCCCTTGAGGAATCCCCTCCTTCAATGCCCCCACAACTGACATAATCCTCCTCCTTATACTTCTCCTGTCTGATCTGAGGACCCACAGGAATGCTGTCTGTGTAAAGAGGGCCTTGAGAGCTAAGGAAGTCCTCCTCTTCCTCCCGCTGTTCTGCCTCTAGTGCCACATCTATAATTCCCCGCAGAGTGCGCTCCAGCAGGAACACTAAAGGAATTGTGTCACTGATGCATGTACTGTCCCTGCTCACCATCCTCGTTGCCTCCTCAAATGGTGACAGTACAGTGCATGCATCCATGATCATCAGCCACTGCCGGGGGGGGAAAAAAACAAGTTGACCTGAACCTGTCCTTGTGCCATACTCACACAAGTACTCGTTGATGGCCCTCTGCTGGGTGGCCCCACCCCAAAAAAAAAAAAAGTTTTCAAAATATTTTTTTTTTTACCAGGAAGGAAACATTGAGATGTCACTAATTTTCTAGTATGTCCTGGGTAGGCAAGGCCTAGGCTTTCACTTTCCAGGGGGCAACAAAAAACCTCACCACTAATTGGGTTACTCACAGAGCACCGAAATGACGCCAACATTTTGGTGTTCTGTAGTTCCCTGCACTTCGGGGAATAAAATTTCCCCACCCTGCAGTGAATTCACCATTCACCGCAGGGTCCCTAAAGTGCATGGAGTCGGCCGCTGTATGCTGCCACCGCAAACCCATGACCTGCTGTTATCAAAAGAACTACTGAACGAAAATGTCTGGAATTTACATATAAGATCCTATGATTGATAATAAAAAGTTCTGTTACAGAAAAAGAAGAACCGCTATTAAAAAAAAGGGGGGAATTTAGCCCAAAAAATTCAGAAAAATCGCTAAAAGGTACAAAAAAAAATCAATAAATAAATAAAGACTTTTTACTGCAGATTAAAATAATAAATGGTTTATTAGATATTGCATAAAAAACGGTAATATTTTTAACATTGAAACCTATGGGGTTCACCTGAATAAACCTGCTGATTGAAACCACCGAACATCAGGGCATTTCACTGACATTTCTCTGCTGTTTGGTGTTCTCTGAATAGATTAACCATTACTTCTCTATGGGGATTTGCACTGCCTTCAAACAGCACCATACTTGCTGGCAGTTCACCAAACTTGTGTGTGAGCATATCACCAGAGCAGTGGTGTACTTAGAGGAGTGGCGGAGGGCGGGCCGCCCCAGGTACCAGTGATTATTGGGGTGTCATTAGGGGGTACTAGGAGGTGCCACTGTCACTCTGTGTCAGCTTTGAGCTGTGTTCTCAAACAACGAGCAGCGGAGCATGGCGTTTGCATATGGAATAAAATCGAATAGAATAAAAATCCCCTCTCCTCCCTCCATACAGTTGTGTTCAAAATTATTCAACCCCCAATGCTGTAAAGGGTTTTAGGGAATTTAGTGTACATTTGTAATTGTATTCAGAATGAAATCCTACAAGGACTTTTTAAAGAACCATATGCAACTAAAATGACATCAATTGGTTTTGTAATACAGTAGTAAATGTTTCTTTTGTGAATTCTTCATTGACACAATTATTCAACCCCTTAAAGACTACCACTCTGAAGAACAGAGGTTCATTCAAGTGTTTTCAATCAGGTATTGAAAACACCTGTGGATGTCACGGAGCAGCAATAAAGCATAATAAGCACCAATTAGGCAGCTTTAAAATGACTGTGATACTCAGCTCCTTCTAGACATTTACTGGTGTGGTTACAAACATGGTGAAGTCAAGAGAATGGTCCAGGAAGACAAGAGAAGATGTGATTACTCTTCACAGGAAGGGCAATGGCTATAAGAAGATTGCAAAGATGTTAAACATACCAAGAGAGACCATAGGAAGCATCATTTGCAAATTCAAGGCAAAGGGCACTGTTGAAACGCTACCTGGTCGTGGCAGAAAGAAGATGCTGACTTCGACTGCTGTGCGCTACCTGAAGCGTAGAGTGGAGAAAAGTCCCCGTGTGACTGCTGAGGAACTGAGAAAAGATTTGTCAGATGTGGGTACTGAAGTTTCAGCTCAGACAATACGGCGCACACTGGGTAATGAAGGCCTCCATGCCAGAACTCCCAGGCGCACTCCCTTGCTGTCTCCAAAGAATAAGAAGAGTCGACTGCAGTATGCCAAAAGTCATGTGGACAAACCACAGAAGTTTTGGGATAGTGTTCTGTGGACTGATGAAACAAAATTAGAACTGTTTTGGGCCCATGGATCAACGCTATGTTTGGAGGAGGAAGAACAAGGCCTATGAAGAAAAGAACACCTTGCCTACTGTGAAGCATGGCAGGGGGTCAATCATGCTTTGGGGCTGTTTTGCTTCTGCAGGTACAGGGAAGCTTCAGCGTGTGCAAGGTACCATGAATTCTCTTCAGTACCAGGAGATATTGGATGACAATGTGATGCAGTCTGTCACAAACCTGAGGCTTGGGAGACGTTGGACCTTTCAACAGGACAATGATCCCAAGTATACCTCCAAGTCCACTAGAGCATGGTTGCAGATTAAAGGCTGGAACATTTTGGAGTGGCCATCGCAGTCACCTGACTTAAATCCGATTGAGAACCTCTGGTGGGACTTAAAGAAAGCAGTTGCAGTGCGCAAGCCTAAGAATGTGACTGAACTGGAGGCTTTTGCCCATGACGAATGGGCGAAGATACCCGTAGATCGCTGCAAGACACTTGTGTCAAGCAATGCTTCACGTTTAAAAGCTGTTGTAACTGTAAAAGGATGTTGTACTAAGTACTAAGATTGAATGTCACTTGGGGGTTGAATAAAACTGATAATGATGTGAGCACAGAGAAGACATTTGTGGTTATTTCATTATAAATGTTATGTTATATTTGTCTGACCTACACGTGCCTCTTTGATTTAATTGTAAGCAAGATGACTGAATGATCAAAATCAATGTCAAACTGGCCAAAACACTCAATTTCAGTGGGGGTTGAATAATTTTGAACACAACTGTAGCTCCTCCCCTGCCCCGCAGCAGCTCTAGGAGAGGGGAGGGGGATGTGATTTGTGTCCAGAGAGAGAAGATGACAGTAAACGGCAGGTAAAAGGGGGGAGGGGTTATCAGCAGAATATGAAGCCCTGTCTGCTTACTGCTGTTTAAAGTGGACCTTTCCTTAACCAGCACTGCAGTGATAGAAATCTGTCATTGAGCTGCCTGGCTCCTGGTGTGGCTGCTTGCGTGCAGGTCACACTCGGTCCGGCCAGTCAGGTGGTACTGAGTCTCAGTACCCCCTGACTGGCTGAACCATGTGACACGCATGCACGCAGCTGCCCGCCCTTTCATTAACATGGACTGTCACTCTATTCTGGCTGAACACCCACCGGGAAGGGAATCAAAGCCACGGTGCACCCTCTGGCAGTGGCACCCCACTGCTGACAAGATGGCTCCATGCACAGGCACAGCCGTGATCCTAACGTGGCCTGGAGGGACCTCCTGCTGAGTCTGTACACAGTCCCTGCTGACTCTGCACACAGCCATACCGTGGACAGAGGCCGGTAAATGTAGAATAAATAATTGCTGTGTGCTCATATACACTCGGTTTGCTGGGAGTTTTATTGCAGTGGATTCTGATACACTCATACACACCACACATTGCATTGCTGGGAGTTTTATTGCTGTGGGTTCTGTGATACACACTGCATAGTACTGTGAGTTTTATTGCCTTGGAGCTCTGGGATACACTCATACACACTGCACATTACTGTGAGTTTTATTGCTGTACAGCTCTATGATACGTTCATATGCAGTGCACGTTTCTGTGGATTTTATTTTTCAACCAATTAGAGAGGCTGTGTTCCAGTATACTTGACATGCGTGGCTGTTCTTTGTAAAAATTCTTGAATTTAAACATTTCATAATTTTATTTCTCAATAGATACATTTGAAATGGTATACAAAATATACAAGTAGGCACTTGGTATCCACTTTTAATATAAAGAGAGGAAAAGGCGGAGCTCTAAGGAAAAGGTGGAGCTTAAAGAGGAAGGGTGGGGATTAACCAGGAAGAGGTGTGCCCTTGACAGGAGGGGGTGCCTCAAATTTAAATTAGGGGGTGCACGAGTTTAGTCAGGCCTAGGGCAGCATAAAACCTAAATACACCACTGCGTAGCTGGGAGGAGGTAGTGCACGATAGGGTCATCCTCAGTGACCAGGAAGACTCGGAAGCTAATGCCACCTCCAACCTACGCTGCATTGGCTCCCTTATCTGGCAAAGCCTGCTAAAGGACCCCAGGATTCGTGGTATCAAGGAGAGGGATCATTATTGGTTGGCAACTCTTCTTGATCCACGATACAAGCATAAGGTTGCAGAGCTCATCCTGCCCTCACAGAGTGAGCACAGGATGAAACAACTTGAGGATGCTCTAAAGTGACACTTGTGTAACACCTTTCCAGGCACTGGTAGGTCACCAAGTGATGATGACACAGGTGCTTCTGAGGCTGGTTGGTCAGAGGAAGAGCAGTGTAGAAGGTGGCCGCTTGACTGATGCCTTACTAACTTTTTTTAGTCCATGACACCCAGGGACGTTAAATATAGGGAGCGGCACCCATCGCCAGCGTCTTCACTATATGGTGCAAGACTACCTAGGGGCAAGAGCAGACCTGGATAGCTTTACAGCAGATGATCCACTGGCTTAGTGGGTGTTGAGATTAGATCACTGGCCAGAAGTTATCCAATATGCTATGGAGCTGCTAGGTTGCCCTTCATCCAGCGTGCTTTCTGAAAGGACGTTCAGTGCCGCTGGAGGTTTTGTCACAGACAAAAGAGTGCGTCTGTCCACCGACTCTGTAGACCAGCTGACATTTATAAAAATGAATCAGTCCTGGAACAGCAGCAGCTAAGCAGCTATCACTCCCCTGATGCTGATCTAACTGAATAGATCGTTTTAGTGACTGATGCATTGTAACAAGCCTGTACTCCGCGGTTACAGGCAGGATCAGTACAGGTTGGAAACATAATTAAATAGAAAACCGGGAACAGTTTACAGTAAATCAAACAGGATAATTTGGTCACACAAACAAAGGGTAAACAAAATACAACAAAATAGGAACGAAATCAAACCAAACATTGTGGCGGCCGATCCGACACACACACACATACACATAAACACAAACACACATATACACACACACACATACATATACACACACACACAAATACATATACACACAAACACATATACACACACACATACATACACATATGGTATATTTAAGAAAGGTTTAAAATTTGTGCCTGGGAATTATAGACCTGTGAGTTTAACATCTGTGGCTGGGAAAGTATTTGAGGGGTTACTAAGGGATAATATTCAGGAATTTATTGGGAGGTATAATGTAATTGGTAAAAATCAGCATGGTTTCATGAAAAACAGATCATGTCAGACTAACCTAATTATGTTCTATGAGGAAGTAAGTAGAAGTATAGATCAGGGGGTCGCAGTGGATGTGATTTACTTAGATTTTGCCAAAGCTTTCGACACAGTTCCACACAAAAGGTTACTATTTAAATTAAGAAAAATTGTTCTAGATGAAAATACTTGTTCTTGGATAGAAAACTGGCTAAAAGATAGGGTACAGAGCAGGGGCGGATCCAGAGACTAGTCTCGGGAGGGGCACTGACAGAAAATAAGGTGTTTTAGCAGAGAGCCCGACTCACGAGAATTTACAGAGGGCCTGGCTCACAGGAGCTTACAATCTAGAGGAGCAGAGGGCACCCAGGAGCTTACAATCTAGAGGAACAGAGGACACCCAGGAGTTTACAATCTAGAGGACCAGAAGGCACCCAGGAGTTTACAATCTAGAGGACCAGAAGGCACCCAGGAGCTTACAATCTAGAGGACCAGAAGGCACCCAGGAGTTTACAATCTAGAGGACCAGAAGGCACCCAGGAGCTTACAATCTAGAGAACCAGAAGGCACCCAGGAGTTTACAATCTGGAGGAGCAGAGAGCACCCAGGAGTTTACAATCTAGAGGACCAGAAGGCACCCAGGAGCTTACAATCTAGAGGACCAGAAGGCACCCAGGAGTTTACATTCTGGAGGAGCAGGGGACACCCAGGAGTTTACAATCTGGAGGAGCAGGGGACACCCAGGAGTTTACAATCTGGAGGAGCAGAGAGCACCCAGGAGTTTACAATCTAGAGGATCAGAGGACACCCAGGAGCTTACAATCTAGAGGAGAAGAGGACACCCAGGAGCTTACAATCTAGAGGAGAAGAGGACACCCAGGAGCTTACAATCTGGAGGAGCAGAGGACACCCAGGAGTTTACAATCTGGAGGTGCAGAGGACACCCAGGAGTTTACAATCTGGGGGAGCAGAGGACACCCAGGAGTTTACAATCTGGAGGAGCAGAGAGCACCCAGGAGTTTACAGTCTAGAGGACACCCAGGAGTTTACAGTCTAGAGGACACCCAGGAGTTTACAATAGAGAGGAGCAGAGGACACCCAGGAGTTTACAATCTAGAGCACCAGAAGGCACCCAGGAGTTTACAATCTAGAGGAACAGAGGACACCCAGGAGTTTACAATCTAGAGGACCAGAAGGCACCCAGGAGCTTACAATCTAGAGGACCAGAAGGCACCCAGGAGTTTACAATCTAGAGGAGCAGAGGACACCCAGGAATTTACAATCTGGAGGAGCAGAGGACACCCAGGAGTTTACAATCTGGAGGAGCAGAGGACACCCAGGAGTTTACAATCTGGAGGAGCAGAGGACACCCAGGATTTTACAATCTGGAGGAGCAGAGGACACCCAGGAGTTTACAATCTAGAGAACCAGTAGGCACCCAGGAGTTTACAATCTAGAGGACCAGAAGGCACCCAGGAGCTTACAATCTAGAGGACCAGAAGGCACCCTGGAGTTTACAATCTAGAGGACCAGTAGGCACCCAGGAGCTTACAATCTAGAGGACCAGAAGGCACCCTGGAGTTTACAATCTAGATGACCAGAAGGCACCCAGGAGCTTACAATCTTGAGGACCAGAAGGCACCCAGGAGCTTACAATCTGGAGGAGCAGAGAGCAACCAGGAGTTTAGAATCTGGGGGAGCAGAGGACACCAGGAGTTTACAATCTGGAGGAGCAGAGAGCACCCAGGAGTTTACAGTCTAGAGGACACCCAGGAGTTTACAGTCTAGAGGACACCCAGGAGTTTACAATAGAGAGGAGCAGAGGACACCCAGGAGTTTACAATCTAGAGCACCAGAAGGCACCCAGGAGTTTACAATCTAGAGGAACAGAGGACACCCAGGAGTTTACAATCTAGAGGACCAGAAGGCACCCAGGAGCTTACAATCTAGAGGACCAGAAGGCACCCAGGAGTTTACAATCTAGAGGAGCAGAGGACACCCAGGAATTTACAATCTGGAGGAGCAGAGGACACCCAGGAGTTTACAATCTGGAGGAGCAGAGGACACCCAGGAGTTTACAATCTGGAGGAGCAGAGGACACCCAGGATTTTACAATCTGGAGGAGCAGAGGACACCCAGGAGTTTACAATCTAGAGAACCAGTAGGCACCCAGGAGTTTACAATCTAGAGGACCAGAAGGCACCCAGGAGCTTACAATCTAGAGGACCAGAAGGCACCTGGAGTTTACAATCTAGAGGACCAGTAGGCACCCAGGAGCTTACAATCTAGAGGACCAGAAGGCACCCTGGAGTTTACAATCTAGATGACCAGAAGGCACCCAGGAGCTTACAATCTTGAGGACCAGAAGGCACCCAGGAGCTTACAATCTGGAGGAGCAGAGAGCAACCAGGAGTTTAGAATCTGGGGGAGCAGAGGACACCCAGGAGCTTAAAATCTGGAGGAGCAGAGGACACCCAGGAGTTTACAATCTGGAGGAGCAGAGGACACCCAGGAGCTTACAATCTAGAGGAGCAGAGAGCACCCAGGAGTTTACAATCTAGAGGAGCAGTTTACAGACTCATATCTGAGAGGTTTATTACTGTGCAGCTCTAGCTTTGTTATAGGAAGGATCAAACTCTCAGGGACCCATTACTTACCTCCCTGGTGTCCCTGCATGGAGGCTCCAGCCCCTCTCTCCTCTGATCCTGTTGCTTAGTGCAGCCTCAGATCTAGCCCTTTCCTGTGGCTGTCAGGCAGGCATGGAAGGAGACAGGCTCCGCCACATGGTCACTGGGAAAAGGATCACCACGTGACGTGCCCCTGACACATGACTGGGAGGGGCAATCCACAGTGGTTCTGCGCAGTGTGTGCCTCTGCAAATCACCATGTCTGCATTCACTGCACACATCATGATTTCAGTTCTGGAGGTCAGCCTGGCATCTGCACTGCTCGGGGGGGGAAATTGCCATGTTGCCCCCCCCTGGATCCGCCCCTGGTACAGAGAGTGGTCATAAATGGTACATTTACAAGATGGACACCAGTGGTAAGCGGTGTCCCTCAGGGGTCTGTTATAGGACTAATACTATTCAATTTATTTATAAATGACAAAATGGGCAAAATCATCAACAGCTTTGGCTTTAATTACCACCTCTACGCTGATGACACTCAGATCTACCTCTCTACCCCTGATCTCTCTCCCCCTGTCCTTTCAAAAGTCAGTGACTGTTTATCTGGCATCTCCTCCTGGATGGCCTCCCACCACCTAAAGATCAACATGTCAAAGACTGAGCTCTGACTTATTCCTCCCTCCAATGCCTCCCCACCTCCTGACTTCTCTATCACGGTGGAGGGTATCACCATCTCCCCATCAAACCAAGTTCGCTGTCTTGGAGTTACACTTGACTCTGCCCTTTCCTTCATCCCCCACATCCAGTCTCTTTCCTCCTCCTGCCGATACCAACTGCATAATATTTCCAGAATTCGGCCATTTCTTACCGCTGCCACCACAAAACAACTCATACACGCCCTGGTAATCTCCCGACTCGACTATTGCAATAATCTCTTATCTGGCCTCCCTCTGTCCCGCCTCTCCCCCCTACAATCCATCCTGAACGCCTCCGCCAGGCTAATTAACCTCACCCGCCGCTCTGTCTCTGCCGCTCTCCTCTGCGAGTCCCTTCACTGGCTCCCCATCCACTGCAGAATTAAGTTCAAAATCCTTATCCTTACCTACAAAACCCTCACTAACTCAGCGCCCCACTACCTGTCCTCACTAATCACCAAATACACCCCAGCCCACTCCCTAAGGTCAAACAGTGACCTGCGCCTAGCTTCTCCCCACATCACCTCTTCCCATGATAGACTGCAGGATTTCTCACGCGCAGCCCCCACTCTCTGGAACGCTCTCCCTCGTACTGTCAGACTTTCCCCTAACTTCTCTTCCTTCAAACGCTCCCTTAAAACATTCCTAGTTAGGGAAGCCTACCACCCAACTCACTGACACAACCATCAATCACTCTCACCTTACAGTCCTCTCCTCCTGTTTCCAACCCCAACCCTCCTAGATTGTGAGTTCCTACGGGAATAGGGCCCTCATCTCCTCCTGTACTGGTTGTCAAATGTTGTTCAATGTATTGTAACCATGTCTATACTGTGCTTATTGTACAGCGCTGCGGAATATGCTGGCGCTTTATAAATAAAGAATAATAATAATAATAATAATAAATGACCTTAAGATAGGCATCGAGAGCCATGTATCAGTGTTTGCAGATGACACAAAACTAGGAAAAGTAATACAATGTGAGCAGGATGTTACTTCGCTCCAGAGGGATTTAGATAGATTGGGGGACTGGGCACTTAAATGGCAGTTGAAATTTAATCTAGATAAATGCAAAGTTATGCACTTTAGAGTGAAGAACATGCAAGTAATTTATACCCTAAATGGTACGGAGTTAGGGAAATCCAAGCAGGAGAAGGATTTGGGAATAATCATAGACTTCAAACTAAGTAACAATGTGCAATGTCAAACAGCAGCCGCCAAGGCCAGCAAAGTATTGGCATGCATTAAAAGGGGAGTTCACTCTCGGGATGAAAACATAATTTTGCCCCTGTATAAATCAATGGTCAGGCCGCAACTTGAATATGCCGTGCAATTTTGGGCACCTGTCTTAAAAAAAGATATTATAGCGTTAGAAAAAGTGCAGAGACGGGCAACTAAATTAATAATGGGAATGGAAGGGTTAAGTTATGAGGAAAGACTAACAAGCTTAAACCTGTTTAGTTTAGAGAAACGGCGCCTTAGAGGGGATCTGATAACCTTATATAAATATATACAGGGCCATTATCAACCATTGTCTGATAACCTATTCATTAACAGGACTATACACAGAACAAGGGGTCATCCATTTAGACTGGAAGAAAGAAAATTTAGCTTAAACCATAGGACGGGTTATTTTACGGTGAGAACAATAAAGCTGTGGAATTCTCTGCCTGTTGAGGTGATTGGGTCAGAGTCTGTACAGACTTTTAAACGACTGGATGACTTCCTGCAGACACAGAATATTAAGGGTTATAATATTTAATATGTGGGTAAAAGCTTCTTGATCCAAGGAGAAATCTGACTGCCATTCTGGGGTCAAGAAGGAATTTTTTCCCAGTATGTTGCATATTGGCAAGCATTTCAGACTGTTTTTTTTGCCTTCTTTTGGATCAACAGCAGTAGGTTATGTGGGAGAGGCTGAACCCGATGGACGCATGTCTTTTTTCAGCCTATATAACTATATACACACACATACACACACACACACACACATATATACAAACACATACACACACACACACATATACATACACACATACACACACACACACATATACATACACACATACATTCACATATATACGACCGACTAGGCCTGAGACCTTCCTGACCCATACCCCAATAACCCGAATGTGAAGAAGACACAGACACCTATATAAGTTGGAATGTGCATGGGCCACAGCTTTATTTACTCCCTCCAATGCCTCCCCACCTCCTGACTTCTCTATCACGGTGGAGGGTATCACCATCTCCCCATCAAATCAAGTTCGCTGTCTTGGAGTTACACTTGACTCTGCTCTTTCCTTCATCCCCCACATCCTGTCTCTTTCCTCCTCCTGCCGATACCAACTGCGTAATATTTCCAGAATTTGGCCATTTCTTACCGCTGTCACCACAAAACAACTCATACACGCCCTGGTAATCTCCCGGCTCGACTATTGCAATAATCTCTTATCTGGCCTCCCTCTGTCCCGCCTCTCCCCCCTACAATCCATCCTGAACGCCTCCGCCAGGCTAATTCACCTCACCCGCCGCTCTGTCTCTGCCGCTCCCCTCTGAGAGTCCCTTCACTGGCTCCCCATCCACTGCAGAATTAAGTTCAAAATCCTTATCCTTACCTACAAAACCCTCACTAACTCAGCTCCCCACTACCTGTCCTCACTAATCACCAAATACACCCCAGCCCGCTCCCTAAGGTCAAACAGTGACCTGCGCCAAGCTTCTCCCCTTATCACCTCTTCCCATGATAGACTGCAGGATTTCTCACGCGCAGCCCCCACTCTCTGGAACGCTCTCCCTCGTACTGTCAGACTTTCCCCTAACTTCTCTTCCTTCAAACGCTCCCTTAAAACGTTCCTATTTAGGGAAGCCTACCACCCAACTCACTGACGCAACCATCAATCACTCTCACCTTACAGTCCTCTCCTCCTGTTTCCAACCCCAACCCTCCTAGATTGTGAGTTCCTACGGGAATAGGGCCCTCATCTCCTCCTGTACTGTTTGTCAAATGTTGTTCAATGTATTGTATTGTAACCCTGTCTATACTGTGCCTATTGTACAGCGCTGCGGAATATGCTGGCGCTTTATAAATAAAGAATAATAATAATAATATTTAACTATATACAACACAATAACTCGCAGTGCTTAATCACCATTCTGCCCTATTGCCCCAATGCAATAGGCAGTTCCACCATTGTACCAAAACCAAGAGCTCGTCCCCCCGCAAGCGAGGATCGTCTCCCCATAGCCTCACCCGAAGGCGGCTTATCCGTCCTTTAAGCACTGCTGTCCAGGGAAACCCGCCAATCTTCAGATGTGACACGACGGGACTATAATCCAAAGGGTGGGTGGGCGGGCCTTACCTTGATGTACTTCTCACGCTGGCAGGAACAAGAGGAAGAACACTGCCCCTATCACCAGCATATATAGCCCAGGTAAGCAACATTGTTGCAAACACACCACCAATAACACCCTAGATCTCTCCTTGACTGACAGTCCCAGACTATCAGTCAAGCCCCTCCCCTGAGAGGCCCAAGGGATTCTACAACTTTCCAGATCCTTCCTTAACTGACAGGCCCCGGCTATCAGTCATGTCCCGCTTCTTGAAAGGTCCAGGGGGTTCTTGACTGATTAGGACTGAGACCTTCCTGGCCCATACCCAAATAACCCGAATGTGAATAAGACACAGACACATATATAAGTTGGAATGTGCATGGGCTACAGCTTTATTTAACTATATACAACGCAATAACTCGCAGTGCTTAATCACCATTCTGCCCTATTGCCCCAATGCAATAGGCAGTTCCACCATTGTATCAAAACCAAGAGCTCGTCCCCCCGCAAGTGAGGTTCGTCTCCCCATAGCCTCACCCGAAGGCGGCTTATTCGTCCTTTAAGCACTGCTGTCCAGGGAAACCCGCCAACGACAGGGTCCGCCCTAGCGCCCGCCCCTGCGCCCCCCCACAGACAGTGCCTCCTCCATGCCAGGCATCAAACCCACCAGAAAAATGTCCAACACAATCTCCGTGAGATGGACCCCATCCTTCCTAACGACATTCCGATTGTCTCCCTCTAGCTCCGTATGTCTAACAGACACCCCACCCAGATTACCAACAAATCTCGAGATCTCCCTGTTAACCCTTTTTCGAGCCCTGTCCAGAGCCCCCAGGGCCGCAAAATCCTCCCATCGGGGACGAGAAACGATTTCCAAAAAACCTAATGATAAACCCCAGAATATGGCAAAGCAGCCGGCTAGATCGCGCTTCATATCCCTCATCAAGTCTACAGAACGAACAGCCCCCAAATCGTTCCCCCCTACATGCACCACTAACACTACATCCTTAGCCACTCGACCAGCCAACAACTCGCGTTCCCAACGACCTGGGCCCAACATAAACCCCTGATACCAATCCACCGGATCCTAGCCACGTCCGTGTAGAAACCCAGGTTCCTGCCAAGCGGCCGTTGTTCAGCCCGCTTGGTCGCCCAGTGTATGTACGAGTGGCCGATGATCCAAACAGTTTGCGGGGAAGAACCTGCAATTACAAGAGGTTAGGGCGCACATAGGAATGAAAACGATCCGATTGCCACCTACCCAAGCGACGAATCATGTCGTCCGACGCGCCAGCTTCCGCCGCCATCATCGCTGCGCCGATTCAAAAAGAATGCGGAGCGAACTACTTCGGGTCATGACCCAAAGATGCAATACAACGCTTAAAAACCGCCGAAAACTGGAACCTCATAAGAGGGGCCCCTGACAGATGAACTAAGAAGGAACCCCCAACCCCTGGAAGCCCACCCAAATAGTCCCAGGCCAAAAGTACAGAGCAGTTCACCCCCCCCCCAACTGCACACAGAGTGACTACTGAACCTCTGCCCAACTGGTCCGTTTTCGATCAAGCGATCAACAACCGTAAACGGTCAGGCAAAATCATGACATGCTCAAAGCGGAAAGCCGAAAGCGACCCAGCGTTAGAAGCCACTAACTCCCCCCACCCTAAGAGCACCATAATAGCAAAGAGCAAACGCAATCCGAATCAAACCAACCTCAAACTGGTCTCTGCACATCAGTCCCAAAGACACCAACAACTCTGCAAATAGCCCCCCGGACACCAGGCACCTGACATCCGGAGCCACCGTCCTTCGCCATCCCCTAATAATACGCCACAACAAAAAATCCTTCCCCACGTCTTCCCAACCGACCACACCACACAAAAATGAAAGTGCCGCCCCAGACCCGGAACACCCCCGCTCCCGAAGCTCACCCAGATGAACCATCGTGGCCCACCTGCGATCCTCAGCCGTCTGCCAACCCCTCTCACCTGCAGTCACAGAACTCCACGCCCGCCAGACCTGCGAATAGGAACTCCAAGTTGTAGACAACAAAGAACCTTCTAATAACCGGCTTAGTCCAGCGAAGCGAGGGTCCAAAGCCACTGAGGAAAAGGCATTGCAGTTCTCGCCGCACTCGGAGCCAACTGCCAAAAACTGTCCCACTGGAACCGGGAGAGAGCGTCAGCCACTACATTCTGCACACCCGGAACATGCCTAGCCCGCAACCACACATTACGCTCCAGGCAGTGCAGAACCAGGTGCCGCAAAAGGGCCAAGACGGGAGGGGAACTGGACAATGAACAATTCACCACCTGCACGACACCCAAATTGTCCGTCCAGAACACCACCCGCCTATTCGCCAACCGCTCTCCTCACAGCTCCAGGGCCACCAATAGCGGGAACAGCTCCAAAAACAAATTTTGTATCAGATCCAAAGATGACCACTCCGAGGGCCACGCCTGCGCACACAAGTCTCCCTGCAAATAGACCCTGAAGCCATAGGCACCCGACGCATCGGCAAAGAGCTCGATGGACTCATTGTCCAACTCCGCCTCCTGCCAATACGTCAACCCATTGTAGTTCAACAAAAAAGGATTGCCAGACAACAAGGTCAGCCCGCAAAGAACCGGTGATCCGTCTAAAAAGCGCGGCCCATAGGCATCACCCGGCAAGCAAATGCCCCAACAGTGATTGAAGCTACGAAAGACGCAATTTTGCGACCCCCCGAGCTCTAACCACCAACCGCAGCAAGACCTGAATCTTCTGCACTGGAAGTCGAAAAACCCTGAGCACCGTGTCGATTTTGGTGCACAAAAAGGTGATCAAACGACCAGGACCCTCCGTTTTTTCTTTCGCTAGCAGTACACTGAATTCCCCTGCCACCTCTCGAAAAATCTGTAACAGCTCAGCGCAGTCAGCAGAATCCGATGGTCCCACGAAAAGAAAGTCATCGAGATAATGAACCACCGAATTCCGCCTAGCACGCTGGCACACCACCCAGTGTAAAAAAAGAAGCGAACAACTCAAAATAATAACAGGAAATCTAGCAGCCCATCGGAAGACAACGATCATAATAATACTGAGCACGGAACTCACAACCGAGTAAATGGTAGCAGTCAGGCCTAATTGGCAATAATCGAAAGGACGACTCCACATCAACCTTGGCAAGCAAGCAGCCAGGCCCTGCATCCCTCACGAGCTGCAAAGCTTCATCAAACGAGGAATACCGTACCCGGCAACCTTCCTTGCCAATCTCATCGTTGACCGAAATCCCCGCCGGATAGGACATCAGACGGAACTTGCCCTCCTCCTTCTTGGGCACGAGGCCCAAAAGGAGAAACCCGAAGGTTAGGGAAAGGAAGCAGCGCAAATGGGCCCACCATCCGCCCCAGCCGCACTTCGCCCTCCAGCTTGGATGCCACCACTTCTGCGTGTTGCCCAGCGGAAACCAGATTGCGAAAATTGCGGAAAATCTGAATATTCATGCGGTATCAAAAAACCATAAGGAAAACCTTCCAGTAATGACAATGCCAAGAAAGCAGGGCCCCCACGGTCACCAGCATTATCCCTGCTACTAAACCGTCCCCGCCCGAAAGGTCTGAGAGCCGAACCCTGTCCTTTCTTAAAACACCGGAACGCCGGGTGGGGGCCCCCCACAGAGAGAACAGTCGTGTCGGAATCTATAGTTAGTGGACCAGCGGCAGTTAGACTCATTAAAGAGCCAACACCACCCCTTTCCAGCCCCCGCCTGCACTCCCGGGGCCCTAGGTGCAGCGGATCCTGGAAAGGGAGACACCGCCGGCCGATTAGGTGTAATAAGAAGAAGCCATAAATTTGTGTCCTGGACATCAAACCTGAGCCCAGGACGCACCGCCATCTTCTGCTGGAACTGCTGGTCATAACGGAACCAGCACTGTACCCCCATAAATCTTATACGCCCCCCAAATTGAATCAATATACGCAAACAACGAAACGCTGCGCTCCGGGAATCACTCGCACAAGATAGCACAATAAGCCAAGAAACCCTGCAGCCAATTGCCAAAAGTGGGAGGCAGCGTTTTCTTTAACTTTTCCTTCTCCTCTTCCATGAACGGGTCAGGCTGTCTGGGACGGTCCACCGTCTCCCTATCCACAGAAAGTAGCGTAAGCACAACCACATATTCGTTTCTCCAAATCTTCTCACGTAACTCAGCAGTGACCTGCAAACCCATTGGAGACAACTCGCAGGACCCATAAGAGATGTCCGCACCCCCAACCCTGATGGGCATGAGGACCCCCCCCCCCGCTGCTTGTAACGGAATCCCAATAGGAGCAGACACCAGAGGAACCATTGAGACGGGTGCTGGCGCCCCAAAACCGCCGGGGGCACAACATTCACTGAAGCAGGGTCAGACACCCCCACGGCGCCCACCGCTGAGACCCCAATTTAACGCAGGCCCAGTCATCCCCCGAACCAGATACCAAAACTCTGCCAGCCTCACAAATCCCCCGCTGACCCAACGCCTGCACCAGAACAGGCGCAGGCGCTGCCCCAGACGAGCAAGCAGACGCGGGAACCCCAACAGCAGCAGAGCTAGGCGCAATAACAGACGCAGGTACCACGCTCCCAGGAACGACGTGTCCCAACATACTCAGTGAAGCGTTCGCCCTAGCTGCAGCATCTGACCTATCCTTACCAGCGCTTAAGAGCAGCAACCAGGGTTTCAAGCAACCCCGTCGTCACACCACTAGGACCACCTGTAAGGATCCCTGGCTGTAGCCATCCTGCAACTCCCCCTGGTGGTTCTTTCCAGCTTGTTCCTGCCCTGAAACCAGCAACCAGCATCCAGCATTGTATGTGTTAATGCACCAAACACACGTGACTGACATAATAAAGGGCTCTGCCCCTCTCTGACCCATTGCTGGTTCATACAGCTCAGGCTCACCAAGAGTGAAGACCTCTGCTATCCCTGCTACTCTGATTCCTGATCCTAACCCCCCATCTCTGGTTCCTGCTCTGCAATCATCATCCACATCATCTTCAGCTATCTACCTGGTCAGTCTGCGTGTCCATCCACTACCCTGATACTCTGCTTATCTGTGCAGACCACTGCACGCAGGGCTCATACTTCCCTCTCCCCCGGTGCCACCCTGGTACCATCCGGAGTCCCTGACACCACCAGACGCATTAATCCCAGAAAGGCCAAGCGATCCAATCGCTGTACCCCCTAAATCTGACTCATGCAGCCAGCAGGGATGATCCTCCAGAAGCCATAGGAATCGCACCCAACGGTGAGTCCAGCGATGGTCGCCCAGGAACAGCACCTCCACTGGCAACCGGCACCCTTTGCAGACCTCCAGATCCTGCCTCCAAGACAATCCTCACCTCGGCTGAGAGCGTTGAGAACATCCAGTCCGAACCTGAGGGCTGCCATCCGATGTCCCCTGCACTGGTGCCAGTATGTCCCCAGCCACCGCCACCGGGTCTCTCCCTGAAACAGCTGCCAAAATGATCCCCCTCCGATTTCCAGCCGCAAGATGGGCACCCCCATTTTGTGGGCGGGCCTGGCGCGCCGCTCGTCATGCTGCAGGCCTGCGACGAGTGGGAGGGTGCCTGGAGGCGGACGCTGACACTCTCGTCACTCTCCCCCTGGCTGTCGGAAGTGAAGGACTTCCACGTGGGCTCCTCGAGCGCGGCATCCGTCGGCCATCTTGACTGGTATGCGGGGGGCATCCCTCTGAACCCCACCACCCCGTCCAGCACCGTCCACTCATCCATCGCCTCCATCCACCGCACCTAAAGACAGGGAAGAAACAGCAGGTGCACGCACCATGCTCACCCTCCTCCGCACACTCGAACGCAGGTCCCTGGGTGGCGTGTCCATAACGACGACCCTTCAGATGATTGGGAACTGGCCGCATCTACCTCTCCATCGTTATTCAAGCGGGCTCCCCGAAGCCTCGGGACTCTGGCTTAGACGACTCGGAGGCCGGGAATGCCGGTCCCTTCGCCACTGGCGGGACTCCTCGCTCTCCTCAGGGGTTAGCTCGCGAGATGGTGCCAGGGCCTCCACCATCAGATCCTGCAGCGATGCTCCACGAGCCACAGCATGCTCCCTCAATTGTTCCAGCCGACATTCCAGTGATGTAGATGCCATCCCAGCCACCAAGTCACATTCTCTCTCTTTTCTCTATCACCAGGAACACCTGACCTCACCTTAATGTACTTCTCACACTGGCAAGAACAAGAGGAAGAACACTGCCCCCATCACCAGCATATATAGCCCAGGTAAGCAACATTGTTTCAAGCACACCACCAATAACACCCTAGATCTCTCCTTGACTGACAGGCCCAGACTATCAGTCAAGCACCCCCCCTCCTGAGAGGCCCAAGGGATTCTACAACTTTCCAGATCCTTCCTTAACTGACAGGCCCAGGCCAACAGTCATGTCCCCCTTCCTGAAAGGTCCAGGGAGTTCTTGACTGCTTAGGCCTGAGACCTTCCTGGCCCATACCCCCTCCTAACCATAATAGATAAACACAAACACTTAAATAAGTTGGAATGGGCATGGGCCACAGCTTTATTTAACCATAGAAGAGAAAATAGCTCAGTCAGTAAAAAAGGGGGACAAAACATTTTTTAGATACATAAACGAGAAAATAAAAGTAAAACAAGGATTAGTTAGATTAAAAACAAAGGAAGGAAGGTATGTAGAAGAGGATAAAAGTCTCGCTGACTGCCTCAATGAATATTTTTGTCCAGTCTTTGCAGAAGGAAAGGGACCTCAGTTAGGAGGAAACACTAACGAGACATTTACAAATCAGTTTACAGAGGAGGAGGTTCTACAGCAGCTGTCTAAAGTAAAGACAAATAAGTCAATGGGGCCTGATGGGATCCACCCTAAATTATTAAAAGAGCTCAGTGAAGTAATAGCAAAACCGTTAACAGATTTATTTAACCAATCCTTGCTAACGGGAGTCGTCCCAGAATACTGGAAATTAGCAAATGTTGTGCCCATTTACAAGAAGGGTAGTAGGGAGGAATCAGGGAACTATAGGCCAGTTAGTTTTACGTCAGTAGTGGGGAAATTAATGGAAACCATGTTAAAGGAAAGGATTGTTGAATATCTAAAAACACATAGATTACAGGATCAGAAACAACATGAGTTTACCTCAGGGAGATCATGCCAAACTAATCTTATTGATTTTTTGATTGGGTAACAAAAATAATAGACACAGGTGGTGCAGTAGACATTGCTTATTTAGATTTCAATAAGGCTTTTGATACTGTTCCGCATAGAAGGCTTATCAATAAATTGCAATCTTTGAGTTTGGATTCCAATATTGTTGAATGGATTAGGCAGTGGCTGAGTGACAGGCAACAGAGGGTTGTGGTAAATGGAGTTTAGTCGGCGCAAGGTCTTGTTACCAGTGGGGTACCTCAGGGGTCAGTACTTGGACCCATTCTCTTTAATATTTTTATTAGTGATATTGCAGAAGGTATTAATGGAAAAGTATGTCTTTTTGCTGATGACACAAAGATTTGCAACAGGGTTGACGTTCCTGGAGGGATCAGCCAATGACAAATGATTTAGGTAAACTAAAAAAATGGTCGGAGTTGTGGCAATTGAGTTTTAATGTGGATAAGTGCAAGATAATGCACCTGGGACGTAAAAACGCAAGGGCTGAATATAGAATATTTGATACAGTCCTAACCTCAACATCTGAGGAAAGGGATTTAGGGGTTATTATTTCAGAGGATCTAAGGGTAAGTAGTCAATGTAATAGAGCAGCAGGAAATGCTAGCAGAATGCTTGGTTGTGTAGGGAGAGGTATTAGCAGTAGGAAAAGGGAAGTGCTCATGCCACTGTACAGAGCACTGGTGAGACCTCACTTGGAGTATTGTGTGCAGTACTGGAGACCGTATCTCCAGAAGGATATAGACATCTTAGAGAGAGTTCAGAGAAGGGCTACTAAAATGGTGTACGGCTTGAAGGAGAAAAGTTACCAGGAAAGGCTTAATGATCTTAACATGTACAGCTTGGAAAAAAGACGAGACAGAGGAGATATGATAGAAACATTTAAATAAGTAAAGGGAATCCACAAAGTAGAGGAAGGGAGTATATTTAAAAGGAAACAAAGTAGCAAACCAAGAGGACATAGTCTTAGATTAGAGGGGCAATGGTTTAAAAGTAACATCAGGAAGCATTATTTTACGGAGAGGGTGGTGGATACATGGAACAGCCTTCCAGTTGAAGTGGTTGAGGCCAAAACAGTAATTGAATTTAAGCAAGCATGGGATAGGCATAAGGCTATCCTAAACAAAAGATAAATCCAGGTTACGTATCCATGTAATTGGGCAGACTAGATGGGCCGAAAGGTTCTTATCTGCCGACATTTTTTCTATGTTTCATATACATAACCAATAACTCGCAGTGATTGGAATCTCCATTCTGCCCTATCGCCCCAATACCAAAACCAAGAGCTCGTCCCCCCCGCAAGTGAGGTTCGTCTCCCCATAGCCTCACCCGAAGGCCGCTTATCCGTCCTTAAAGCACTGCCGTCCAGGGAAACCCGCCAATGCCAGGGGCCGCCCTAGAGCCCTAGTGGCTGCCCCTGCGCCCCCCCCCCACCCCGCAGACAGTGCCTCTTCCACTCCAGACATCAAACCAGCCAGGGAAATGTCCAAACCTACAGTTGTGTTCAAAATTATTCAACCCCCACTGAAATTGAGTGTTTTGACCAGTTTGACATTGATTTTGATCATTCAGTCATCTTGCTTACAATTAAATCAAAGAGGCACGTGTAGGTCAGACAAATATAACATAACATTTATAATGAAATAACCACAAATGTCTTTTCTGTGCTCACATCATTATCAGTTTTATTCAACCCCCAAGTGACATTCAATCTTAGTACTTAGTACAACATCCTTTTACAGTTATAACAGCTTTTAAACGTGAAGCATAGCTTGACACAAGTGTCTTGCAGCGATCTACGGGTATCTTCGCCCATTCGTCATGGGCAAAAGCCTCCAGTTCAGTCACATTCTTAGGCTTGCGCACTGCAACTGCTTTCTTTAAGTCCCACCAGAGGTTCTCAATCAGATTTAAGAATGGGAAAGAGAAGTACAGTGGAGGCGCTAATGTAGTGTGTGTATTCACGTTGTGCAGCCGACAGGGATTATAACACAAAACCTCGACAGAAATGTGCAAAATACAGTAGAGCAAAAGGGAAGGGGATCCTAGTGGCGCAGTCTCTTATGAGGGTGATCTATATATGATGAATACAGGTAAATATAGTATTCCTATTAATCCAATATGTGCACGGTCGAAATGACCACTAAGGTGCTGCTTACAAGATAGAGCTGTGCGCAGTAGTGGCGATGTGCAAGAAGAGACAGTAGGTGTCCTATTCTATACAATGGTATACAACCCAATAACTGCACGGTCGAAATGACCACTAAGGTACTGTTTACAAATAAGAGGGCTGTGTGCAATAGTAGCAATGGGCAAAATGGGACAATCAATATCCTGTTCTTATAGAAAAATGTGCAAAGTAGCAGTAACTGTCCTCATATGATCAAAAAAAGCATAAATTGCATAAATGTGCATGTAAAGTGCAAATGCAAAAATGAGGGAAAAGTGCATATATAAGTGCATGTGGAAAAAGTCTCTACAAAAAGCACGTTTTCCAGTTCGTTTGTGAATAAAAGAGGAAATAATTCGGACCGTCTGTTCATCTATACGATGAAGGAAAAGATAGTCCGGTGGGGTCTTCGCTGAGGTAATCCAGAGGTTTTGAGTGAAGTCCTGAAGTACTGTCCTCACCTAGGTCCTATACAGACTCCCAGTTCCCAAAAAATGGGAAGAAGGGGGAGAGGGGTAAAAGGGGAAAAAATAGTTCAATATTGATTGGTAAAAGGTTTAGGTGCCCAATGACAAGGGGACACTTACAGTGTATAGAGCCTCTCGTACCGGCTCTGGTGTGAAGTGCCTTGGGCCTAATTGAGGGTGGCCTCTGCCCTTATTTAAAGTTGTTCTGGGGTGACCTTCGTCTTTCTTCTTAACACTTACTCGATTGTCTCAGATACAAAGAGAAGACATCTTCATAGCGCAATATGCAGCCAATGGTTAAAAGAGGTAAGTAGTGTTCAAAGGTAAACTCACCGATGCAGGAGCCTTAAATTCCAGGCTCACCTTGTGGGCATATGGTACTGCTAAGGTGGGTACCTTCACCTCTTTCAGCAGCAGACAATCTTCTTGTAAGGAGAAAGGAGACAGGGTATATATTGCATACACTATGAAATAAAAGCTCTCAGGTGGATGCAGGTGGTGAAGAAAAAAAAAGGGGTTTATTAATTAAAAAAGCAGGGGGTATCACAGATACGCGTTTCGGCTATTAAACATAGCACCAGATGCCACTAAAGATGGCAAAACAGCCAGCAAGATCCCGCTTCATGTCCTTAATCAAGTCCAGCGATCTAACCGCCCCCAAATCGTTCCCCCCTGCGTGAACCACCAAAACCACCTCCTTGGCACCCCGACCAGCTAAAAACTCACACTCCCCTGCCACTTGGGCCCAACGTAAACCCCTGATACCTATCCACGACCCCTAGCCACATCTATTGGGAAACCCAGGTTCCTGCCATGCGGCCGTTGTTCAGCCCGCTTGGCCGCCCAATGCACGAACGAGTGGCCCAGGATCCAAACTGTCCGTGGATGAGAACCTGACACAAAAGGTTAGGGCACACATAGGAATGGAAACGATCCGAATGCCACCTACCGAAGCATGTCATCTGACGCGCCAGCATCCGCAGCCATCGCGGCCGCGCCAATTCAAAAAGAGTGTGGAGCGAACTGCTTCGGATCATATCCCAAACTAGCAACACCACGTTTAAAAACTGCCGAAAACTGGAACCTCGAAAGAGGGGCCCCCGAAAGATGAACCAAGAAAGAGCCCACGACCTCCAGACGCACAACCAAATATTCGCGGACCAAACTCACCGGACATTCCACCCCCCCCCGACCGCACACAACGTGACCACAGCACCCCTTCCCAACTGATCCGTCTTTGATCTAGCAATCAACAACCGGACCCGATCTTCCAAAAGCGTGACATGTTCCAGGCGCAACGCCGACTGCACCCGAGCATTAGGAGCCACCAACTCCCCTACCCGAAGTGCACTATAATAACAAAGAGCAAATGCGACCCGAAATAAAGCAGCCTCAAACTGTACCCTACAGAGCTGTCCCAAAATCGTCATCAATTCCGAAAGTACCCACCCGGACATCCGGTGCCACTGTCCTCCGCCAGCCCCGGACAATACGCCGTAACAATCAGTCCCAAATTCCTCCCAACCAACCGCCTTGCACAGAAAAGAAAGAGCAGACAATACTCTGAAATACTCTTTCAATATTATAATGTGTATGGCACTCTGCAATATTCTGTTTTATTAGATTTTCCAGTTTTTATGACCATTCTGTATAGAATGAGGGGTGGACTAGTTAATATCGATTGACTGGACTATAGGGAATTTAGATTTCTGTCCTCCTTTTTTGATTATGCAACATTTAAGATAAGTGCTCGTTCTCTCTATGACCAACAGTAGCGAGCGAACTTAAAAATAGTCCCAACATCGCATTTATCCCACTGGGATTTGAATTATTAGGGGACCATAGAGCTTACAGTCACCTTTGCATAAATGCATGAGATTAGAATGATAACGCCATTTATTTGATGTAATGTCAACTGATCTCCCTGTCCGGAGATACATATCAGCCCTCAGAATGTTGATAATCAATAGGAATGTTTTGAATTTTAAATACCCGCTATCTATCTCTTCGATGCATGGAACGCGGAAGGAACCATGGTGGAACGCGGAAGTAACCATGGTGGAACGCACGCCAATCCAGATCGAGGCTGACCCACTAATACCATGTGTATATTAAAAGGAAAAGCACGGTATAATCTTTTACTGACTGATGAAGCCGGATAACCGGTGAAACGTGTTTCGGTTGCACTAAGAGTGCTTTTACTTCTATATATTTTTATTGTTTTAATAAATCTTTGCAATTCAGCCAAAGGTGATTTTTTTCTTCCAATTATCGCTCATGACCTGATCGGGGTGAGGGAAGATCCACAAGAGGGCTAAGGGTTGCCAGATAAACACCCTACAAGCGCGCCCCCTCAGAGCCAGGACAGGGGCTCTGAAGTCTGTAAGTACCCCCTAGGGGAAATGACAGGGGCATCTACCGCTATGTACTGCGCAATGGTCTCTTTCCTTTCTCTTTAAGATTCCATAGAATGCTCAGAAACCCTGCTGAATCTATCACATATTCCGAACGTAGAAGATTCCGAATATAATAACAAAAGAGGACTTCCTTTGGAATATCTGGACATTTATGCCTCAATTTATAAAGAGTAACAATATAAATATGAATGACTCTTTAAACTTCTGAGCTGTAGTTATCCCTACATTTTTTACTTCAACCGGGATAGTTTTAGTTTACATTAAATTACTGGTAAAATATCCAATATATACTCTATGCGCCTAAAGGAATAATTTCCTCTTAAATTACTCTGTGTTTTTGGGTATCTAACACATCCTTCGGGCAGCACGGAGTTATTTCATATTACGGTTCATAGCGCCCCACGTCCCTACATCCACTCTTTTAACCTATTGTTTGTATACCTTTTGAAGGGACTGGGCAGCTGCCATGGAATTTCGACAGAAATTTGGCATTTTAAAAGACTATTTCGGACCACTAGTTGGCACAGAAAAAATGAACCAAACTGACAATTTAGAAACAAAGAAAAAAATTCTTGTTAGAGATTTAAAAAAAGAACTTAGGATCAAGTGCAAAATTTTAACCCTTGAAAGGTATTTATCTGAGAAAATGACCCCTAGAGGCCTCAGATATTCTAAGACACCATCCTTTGATCGAGACAATTGGAAAAAAATGCTTGAAATCTTTTCAATGAGTACCATGATGGCAGTTATAGAAAGAAGAAAACACCTTAAAGAATTAGATGTTTCTATAAAAACCAAATATGCTGAACTGACATTTTAGAAAATGAGGCCGTACAATCATTTATGCATTTGGTGGAATCCGA
The DNA here is from genome assembly GCA_009667805.1 of Leptobrachium leishanense. Taxonomy (NCBI): domain Eukaryota; kingdom Metazoa; phylum Chordata; class Amphibia; order Anura; family Megophryidae; genus Leptobrachium; species Leptobrachium leishanense. The sequence goes on along the minus strand of RXON01001189.1, from coordinate 41,798 downwards.
TCTAAAGAGATTGGAATTAGAAGTCATGGCTAATAAACGAAAGAAATTCGAATGTGACAGGAAGGACTATGAGACCAAATGTGTGTGCTCATGGGAAAATGAGCCCAATAAAAATCAGGAAAAAAATCATAAAGACCAACAGATATGGGAAACAAAAGGAATGGGAGAAGATAGTGTCACCCATAGGAGAGCACCCCCATATGGTCAGGCGAAGTACATTAATGACAGACGCCCATGGAACAATCATTATCAACAAAGACGAATCCAGACCTTCAAGGCACGGCCGCGCGTGTCTGAAAGATATGAGGAAGAAATATACGGATCACCAAAAATAGGGAGATACACCCATTTCAGACAGAAGAATAATCTCCCAGTGAATGAGTATGAAAATCGATCAGCACAGGAATGGAGACCCCCGTATTCAAGGAGAACATCCATGAAAGGAAGGAAGCGAAGCACTGGGTATTACCCAGTTCAACGCGTACAAAGAAGACAACAAAGATACCATCACCAATTAACATCACCAAATCTTCCCAAACCGGGTGCCCACCAACAGGACCTAGGACAAATACAAGCTGTCCCTTTTGAAAAATAGATTTCTAACACTCACCGATCATGAAGATGAGGTTTTTCAGGAGGACCAGAGAGGACTGGAAGACAGGATAGGAGAAGACTGGCAAAAATGGAAAACCCCAAGAAAAAGAATCTATACAGAAGAAGAGGCTGTAGAGCCGGTATACAACGAAAAAAGAGAAAAGAAAAGAGGAAGGTACGCAATGAGACGGGAATATTCAACCTTACCTCAAAACCACTAACTGATGAAGAGGTAACAGTCCTACAAAAAGGACTTAAATTTTCACCCCCCAGCAATTTAAATAGATTCAACACCTATATTGACCTCCAGAAATTTAAGAGGTCATTATGTCTAAAGAAATATTTCCTTAAAAATTCGTCTGAAAGAGCCGATAACATCAGGCTGTATAAACACACACAACTTAAAGAAAAGTCGACCTTCTACCCCAAATCAATGATTTCAAATGAAATCAATTGCTTTGAAAAAATGGTATTAACCGAAATGGAAAAATTAAAAATCCCCAAAAAAGGGGGCAACATAACCATACAAGAAAGAAAAGCCCTTAATAATCTTAAAACAGATCCAGAAAGGATTATCAAGCCTGCCGACAAGGGAGGGGGAGTGGTTGTCATGAGTAAAGAATATTCTGAGGAAGAAGCTGGTAGGATACTAAACGATTCCAATATGTATAGGATATTGAATAAGGATCCGAGGGAAGAGATTGGGAAGCTCTTCCACGATTATCTTAAACAAGGGAATGAATTGGGTATTCTAGATTCAAAAGAATATGAATATCTGAACACCTCACATCCACAACTTCCAGTATTCTACTTCCTGCCTAAAATACATAAAAATCAACAAAAACCTCCAGGACGTCCAATCATATCAGGGATCAACTCCATTTCAAGTCGGGTATCCGAGTATATTGATCACCAATTACAATCCTTGGTAACACAAACTGCAGCCTATTTGAAGGATACAATCAATATCCTGCAAATTCTAGAAGGAATACAATGGCAGGAGGACTACTACCTAGCCACGTGCGATGTAAGATCCCTTTATAGTATAATTCCACACCAAATAGGGATACAGGCAGTTCGCTCTTCCCTAGAAATCTCACAGGGGGTTTTGCCTGAGCAGATAGAGTTTATCTTAGCTGGTATTAAATTAATATTAGAAAATAACTTCTTCTGGTTCAAGGATACATACTATTTACAAACAGAAGGGACAGCTATGGGGACCAAATTTGCCCCAAGCTACGCCAACTTATTCATGGCTGACTGGGAAAAATCATGGTCTGAGGAATAGAAAGATAATTTAATCATCTATAAACGTTATATAGATGATATATTCTTCATATGGAAGCACCATAAGCACCTACTCCAAAACTTCCTAGACGATCTGAACAAAAACAGGAATATAGTCCTAGAAACCAATTACAGTAGAGAAGAAGTTTCGTTTTTGGATTTAAATATCTACATTGAAAATCAGAAGATTAAATCCAAAACATTCTTCAAAAAGGTGGATGTGAATAGCTTTATAGGTATGGACAGCTGCCACCTTCCACAATGGCTGGAAGATATACCAAAAAGTCAGTATATACGTATAAAACGAAGTTGTACAGAAGATACCAACTTTGAGGAACAAACGAGAAAACTGACAGAAGATTTTGAAAGTAAAGGTTACGATCATGATAAGCTATTAGAGATTAAACAAAATGTCACTCAGATGAACCGACAAGACCTCCTGAAATCTAAAAGTAGATCAGAAAGTAACATCAGAGGGGTTCCTTTTATCTTTACATTCAATGCCCAAAATTCCAAAATTCAGGGAATTATTCAGAAGTTCTGGCCAATTTTAAGGAAGGATCCCGCTCTAGAAACCATTCTACCTGAAGTCCCCTCCATAATTTGTAGAGCAGCTAAGAATTTGAGGACTGAATTGGTCACCAGCAATCCAAATATGGGGAAAAAGAAGAACTCTTTCGGCATCCCAAATGGATTTCATGCTTGCGGAAATTGCCTCAATTGCAGAAATACCAACAACCATAAACATACCATTAAAGAATTTGAAGCAAATAAGAAGATCTATAAGATTAGAGATATGATCACGTGCTTTACTAGCCATGTAATCTACGTACTAATCTGCCCATGTGATTTGATGTATGTAGGGCGTACCACACGACCATTGAATAAAAGGATACAGGAACATATAAGAAATATTAAAAACGGGGTTGATAATCACAGCGTCTCCTCACATTTTAAAAAAATGCATAATAAGAACGTAGAAGGCCTCCGCTTCATGGGTGTAAAAAAAGTTTTGAGGAACTGGAGAGGAGGCGATTATGAAAGGAAGATAGGGATGGAAGAAATGAAAACTATATACGAGTTCAACACCCTAGTTCCCCATGGCCTCAACTCGGATTTCTAGATGATACATTTTTTAAAAGCATAGTTATCAAAATATAGCCAAATATAGTCATTATACGATTTAGTTTCTAATATACTTGATACCACTCATGTATCTTTGTTACCACTATCTGACATTGAATGAGGAGTTATTGTATATGGTTAGCCATTACATATACGGGGTTTAACATATAGATAAAAATCTGAAATACTCTTTCAATATTATAATGTGTATGGCACTCTGCAATATTCTGTTTTATTATATTTTCCAGTTTTTATGACCATTCTGTATAGAATGAGGGGTGGACTAGTTAATATCGATTGACTGGACTATAGGGAATTTAGCTTTCTGTCCTCCTTTTTTGATTATGCAACATTTAAGATAAGTGCTCGTTCTCTCTATGACCAACAGTAGCGAGCGAACTTAAAAATAGTCCCAACATCGCATTTATCCCACTGGTTTGAATTATTAGGGGACCATATAGCTTACAGTCACCTTTGCATAAATGCATGAGATTAGAATGATAGCGCCGATTATTTGTTGTAATGTCAACTGATCTCCCTGTCCGGAGATACATATCAGCCCTCAGAATGTTGATAATCAATAGGAATGTTTTGAATTTTGAATACTCCGCTATCTATTTTGTTCACTTCAAGTTTATTCTCCGGTCATACACCTCTGCCCTCCACTTGGCCAAACAATCCTTCTCCTCTCTTATATCTACACTGTCCTCCAACCCTAAACGGCTCTGGTCCACCTTCAACACCCTCCTCTACCCACCTGTACCTCCCCCCACAGCTGCTTTCAGCGCTCAAGACCTGGCAGACTACTTCCTCAGTAAAACTCTAACTATCAGAAGCAACATCCCAACACAAGATAGTTATCTGCCACCTCCACTCCCACAGGTCCCCTCTGCCACTTCCTCCCAGCCACTGAGGAGGAAGTCAATTCCTTATTGTCCTCCTCACATCTCACCACGTGCCCGCTCGACCCCATTCCCTCACATCTAATTCCTCCCCTCTCCTCCTCCCTCACCCCTGCTCTCACACACATCTTCAACCTATCTCTCTCCACTGGCTCCTTTCCATCCGCCTTCAAACACGCGCTAGTTACCCCTTTACTAAAACCATCCCTCGATCCCAACTCTCCATCCAACTACCGCCCTGTATCCCTGCTTCCCTTTACCTCTAAGCTCTTAGAAAAACTAGTCTTCAACCGCCTCTCCCTCTTCCTGTCCTCCAATTCCCTACTTGACCCCCTGCAATCTGGCTTCCGTCCCCTACACTCAACTGAAACTGCCCTCACCAAAGTCACCAACGACCTCCTAACTGCTAAAAAACACGGCCACTATTCTATTCTCATCCTGCTTGACCTCTCGGTTGCTTTTGACACTGTTGACCACCCCCTCCTTCTACAGACCCTCAACTCTCTGGGTCTCAGTGACACTGCACTTGCTTGGGTTGACTCCTATTTATCCAACAGGTCCTTCTGTGTGTCCTTTGCTGGTAACTCCTCCTCTTCATTGCCTCTATCTGTTGGTGTACCTCAAGGCTCTGTCCTTGGTCCTCTGCTCTTTTCCATCTATACCTCCTCCCTGGGCAAAATCATCAACAGCTTTGGCTTTAATTACCACCTCTACGCTGATGACACTCAGATCGATCTCTCTCCCCCTGTCCTTTCCAAAGTCAGTGACTGTTTATATGGCATCTCCTCCTGGATGGCCTCCCACCACCTAAAGATCAACATGTCAAAGACTGAACTCCTACTTATTCCTCCCTCCAATGCCTCCCCACCTCCTGACTTCTCTATCACGGTGGAGGGTATCACCATCTCCCCATCAAACCAAGTTCGCTGTCTTGGAGTTACACTTGACTCTGCTCTTTCCTTCATCCCCCACATCAAGTCTCTTTCCTCCTCCTGCCGATACCAACTGCGTAATATTTCCAGAATTCGGCCATTTCTTACCGCTGTCGCCACAAAACAACTCATACACGCCCTGGTAATCTCCCGACTCGACTATTGCAATAATCTCTTATCTGGCCTCCCTCTGTCCCGCCTCTCCCCCCTACAATCCATCCTGAACGCCTCCGCCAGGCTAATTCACCTCACCCGCCGCTCTGTCTCTGCCGCTCCCGTCTGCGAGTCCCTTCACTGGCTCCCCATCCACTACAGAATTAAGTTCAAAATCCTTATCCTTACCTACAAAACCCTCACTAACTCAGCTCCCCACTACCTGTCCTCACTAATCACCAAATACACCCCAGCCCGCTCCCTAAGGTCAAACAGTGACCTGCGCCTAGCTTCTCCCCGCATCACCGCTTCCCATGATAGACTGCAGGATTTCTCACGTGGAGCCCCCACTCTCTGGAACGCTCTCCCTCGTACTGTCAGACTTTCCCCTAACTTCTCTTCCTTCAAATGCTCCCTTAAAACATTCCTATTTAGGGAAGCCTACCACCCAACTCACTGACGCAACCATCAATCACTCTCACCTTACAGTCCTCTCCTCCTGTTTCCAACCCCAACCCTCCCAGATTGTGAGTTCCTACGGGAATAGGGCCCTCATCTCCTCCTGTACTGTTTGTCAAATGTTGTTCAATGTATTGTAACCCTGTCTATACTGTGCCTATTGTACAGCGCTGCAGAATATGCTGGTGCTTTATAAATAAAGAATAATAGATTATTATTATTATTATTATTTATCTCTTCGATGCATGGAATGCGGAAGTAACCATGGTGGAACGCACGCCAACCCAGATCGAGGCTGACCCACTAATACCATGTGTATATTAAAAGGAAAAGCACTGTATAATCTTTTACTGACTGATGAAGCCGGATAACCGGCGAAACGTGTTTCGGTGGCACTAAGAGTGCTTTTACTTCTATATATTTTTATTGTTTTAATAAATCTTTGCAATTCAGCCAAAGGTGATTTTTTTCTTCCAATTATCGCTCATGACCTGATCGGGCTGAGGGAAGATCCACAAGAGGGGTAAGGGTTGCCAGATAAGTAAGTCTGTAAGTACCCCCTAGGGGAAATGACAGGGGCATCTACCGCTATGTACTGCGCAATGGTCTCTTTCCTTTCTCTTTAAGATTCCATAGAATGCTCAGAAACCCTGCTGAATCTATCACATATTCCGAACGTAGAAGATTCTGAATATAATAACAAAAGAGGACTTCCTTTGGAATATCTGGACATTTATGCCTCAATTTATAAAGAGTGACAATAGAAATATGAATGACTCTTTAAACTTCTGAGATATTTTTTTAAAACTCTCTACATGTAGTTATCCCTACATTTTTTACTTCAACCGGGATAGTTTTAGTTTACATTAAATTACTGGTAAAATATCCAATATATACTCTATGCGCCTAAAGGAATAATTTCCTCTTACAATACTCTGGCTGCCCCTGAACCGGAACACCCTCGCTCTTGTAGGGCGCCCAGATGCACCATCGCCGCCCATCTGCGATCATCCGCCGACTGCCAACCCCTTTCTCCCGCAGCCACAGACCCCCACCCCCGCCAGACCTCTGAGACATGTAAACAGATAGCAGATGAACAAAGAGAAAACCCTTTTGCCTAATCACAAATTACGCAAAACTATTTTACAATCTATACGAAAGAGAGCATTTGAACTCGCTGCAGGTAGTATCTTTAAAAAAACACATTTCTACCTAAAGAAATAAGTATATTTAAAACTAAAGCCAAGCAATTTACACTAAACTAATTTAAACTAAAACCAAACAATGTAAAATATATTTAAAATCACACAATATAAATGAACATAAAGTCTCTTGGGGTTTGAAGCGTGGAGCGCTATGTCAGTTCCATGACAACTGCGTAGATGTACTGCGTAGACTCAGGCACTGGTGTATTTTGGCCTAGGCCAACAAGGCCCAGGCCTAGGGCGGCACTTTCCAGGGGGCGGCGGCCCGCTGGGTGGCCCCACCCCTAAAAAAAAAAAAAAAAAATTTTTTTTTTTTTTTTACTTTTGAAAAATATTTTACCAGGAAGGAAACATTGAGATGTCACTAATTTTCAAGTATGTCCTGGGTAGGCAAGGCCTAGGATTTCACTTTCCAGGGGGCAACAAAAAACCTCACCACTAATTGGGTTACTCACAGAGCACCGAAATGACGCCAACATTTTGGTGTTCTGTAGTTCCCTGCACTTCGGGGAATAAAATTTCCCAACCCTGCAGTGAATTCACCATTCACCGCAGGGTCCCCAAAGTGCATGGAGTCGGCCGCTGTATGCTGCCACCGCAAACCTATGGCCTGCTGTTTTCAAAAGAACTACTGAATGAAAATGTCTGGAATTTACATATAAGATCCTATGATTGATAATAAAAAGTTCTGTTACAGAAAAAGGAGAACCGCTATTAAAAAAAAGGGGGGGGGGAATTTAGCCCAAAAAATTCTGAAAAATCACTAAAAGGTAGAAAAAAAAATAATCAATAAATAAATAAAGACTTTTTACTGCAGATTAAAATAATAAATGGTTTATTAAATATTGCATAAAGAACGGGAATATTTTTAACATTGAAACCTATGGGGTTCGCCTGAATAAACCTGCTGATTGAAACCACTGAACATCAGGGCATTTCACTGCCATTTCTCTGCGGTTTGGTGTTCTCTGAATAGATTAACCATTACTTCTCTATGGGGATTTGCACTGCCTTCAAACAGCACCGTACTTGCTGGCAGTTCGCCAAACTTGTGTGTGAGCATATCACCAGAGCAGTGGTGTACTTAGAGGAGTGGCGGAGGGCGGGCCGCCCCAGGTACCAGTGATTATTGGGGTGTCATTAGGGGTACTAGGAGGTGCCACTGTCACTGTGTGTCAGCTTTGAGCTGTGTTCTCAAACAACGAGCAGCGGAGCATGGCGTTTGCATACGGAATAAAATCGAATAGAATAATAATCCCCCTCTCCTCCCTCCATAGCTCCTCCCCTGCCCCGCAGCAGCTCTAGGAGAGGGGAGGGGGATGTGATTTGTGTCCAGAGAGAGAAGATGACAGTAAACGGCAGGTAAAGGGGGGGGGTTTCAGCAGAATATGAAGCCCTGTCTGCTTACTGCTGTTTAAAGTGGACCTTTCCTTAACCAGCACTGCAGTGATAGAAATTTGTCATTGAGCTGCCTGGCTCCTGGTGTGGCTGCTTGTGTGCAGGTCACACTCGGTCCGTCCAGTCAGGTGGTACTGAGTCTCAGTACCACCTGACTGGCTGAAAGACGTGACACGCATGCACGCAGCTGCCCGCCCTTTCGTTAACATGGACTGTCACTCTATTCTGGACTGAACACCCACCGGATAGGGGATCAAAGCCAAGGTGCACCCTCTGGCAGTGGCACCCCACTGCTGACAAGATGGCTCCACGCACAGGCACAGCCGTGATCCTAACGTGGCCTGGAGGGACCTCCTGCTGAGTCTGTACACAGTCCCTGCTGACTCTGCACACAGCCCTACCACGGACAGAGGCCGGTAAATGTAGAATAAATAATTTCTGTGTGCTCATACACACTCGGTTTGCTGGGAGTTTTATTGCAGTGGATTCTGATGCACTCATACACACCGCACATTGCATTGCTGGGAGTTTTATTGCTGTGGATTCTGATACGCTGACACACACCACACATTGCGTTGCTGGGAGTTTTATTGCAGTGGATTCTGATGCACTCATACACACCGCACATTGCATTGCTGGGAGTTTTATTGCTGTGGATTCTGATACGCTGACACACACCACACATTGCATTGCTGTGAGTTTTATTGCTGTGAATTCTGATGCACTCATACACACCGCACATTGCATTGCTGGGAGTTTTATTGCTGTGGATTCTGTGATACACACTGCATATTACTGTGAGTTTTATTGCCCTGGAGCTCTGGGATACGCTCATACACACTGCACATTACTGTGAGTTTTATTGCTGTGCAGTTCTGTGATATGCTCATACACACTGCACATTTCTGTGGGTTTATTGCTTTGCAGCTCTGATATGCTCATACACAGTGCCCATTTCTGTGGGTTTATTGCTATGCAGCTCTGTGATACGTTCATATGTAGTGCACGCTTCTGTGGATTTTATTGTTCCACCAATTAGAGCGGCTGTGATCCCGTTTACTTGACATGCGTGGCTGTTCTTTGTAAAAATACTTGAATTTAAACATTTCATAATTTTCTTTATCTCAATAGATACATTTGAAATGGTATACAAAATATACAAGTAGGCACTTGGTATCCACTTTTAATATAAAGAGAGGAAAAGGCGGAGCTCTAAGAGGAAAAGGTGGAGCTTAAAGAGGAAGGGTGGGGATTAACCAGGAAGAGGTGTGCCCTTGACAGGAAGGGGTGCGTCAAATTTAAATTGGGGGTGCACGAGTTTAGTCAGGCCTAGGGCAGCACAAAACCTAAATACACCACTGGACTCAGGTACCCCCCTAGGCGCAGAGCTAGACGCAACGACTGGCGCAAGCACCGAGTCACCAGTAACTGCAGGCACAGGTAAATTCAGCAAAGCACTCGCCCTTGCAGTAGCCTCCGAACCCTCCTGCGATCCCCTAAGCGCCTCAACCAGGGTCTCCATTAATCCCGTTGTCGCTCCACTATTCCCAGCTGACGCAGTAATGCCAGAAGGACACAGCACTCCAACCACAGCACCCCCCAAATCCGGCTCACATGCCGCCAGCAGTGACGATCCTCCAGAAGACACCGAAAAAACAGCAAAAGGTGGATCCAGCGATGGACGCCCAGAAACATCACCTCCACCAACAACAGGTAACCTTCGTAAGCCTCCGGATCCCGAATCCACGCCACTCCTCTGTTGAGAGCGTTTCAAACTTCCTGACCCCGAGAGAAGACACCAGATGTCCCAGGTACTGGCGCCGGTCTTAATACAGATCTGGACATTCATCAATGTTTCTGATCACTCATCTAGTACCATTTTCATTATATTTTACTATCATTATTTAGGAGTTCTGTTGCTTGCTTCACACTGTGCTTTTTGGTGTTGGACCTCTATTTTTTTGTGATACCAGAAGTGGATTTTTTGCTGATATCTGTTTTTCTAGTTCATTGCAGAAAGGGTTTGTGGGATCTGTGGAGCGATTTATGGTCTGGTGTGCTATTAAGCGTTACACCTGTAGCGCTCACTCCCGGAGGAGCCGCTGAAAATGAACCACGGGTCAGTCTCCCCGCACTAGGGAATAAATATACTCCAACACGCTGAACAGTTTTATATTTTAAAAGGTTTACTAAAAGGTTTGCAATTCTTGAGACACGGTATATGCAGGAAAATTTACAGTACTTTCGTAACACGATAAACGCGTAGCGGTAAAAGAAACGAAAACACGAGGGCTTCGTATTTTCGGAAAAAACCCCGACCGAGCAGAAAATTAAAAGATACGAAATTCGAGGAAAAACCGCGTAGCGGGACACAATAAAATACACAGTTCTCGTATCACGGTAAACGCGCAGCGGGAACAAAAAAGGAAAATTGTTCAGAATGTAACTTTAACTTTGTCCCCTTGTATGGATTTGGACAAAAAGAAACGGAGTCCTGCACAGGTTAAGTCCCAGAACGTGAAGTGATATGTATTTGTGTGTGTAGGGTACCCGGGTACTTTTCAACTGGCCAGTGAGTTTACTTTATCGATGTCTTCGACTAGTCAGTTGGGGCCCTGTGGGTTTTAGAAAGAAAGCAGCAGCGTACGCTCTTATTCACATACGGCCTTGGGGGCCTCTCACCCATCCAGCGCAAACTTGAGGTTCCGTTGACCCAGGACGTCTCTCCGCTCGATATTGACTGGGGACGCCGACCACCGGATCTGTTGTCTGGCCTTCTATCGATCAGCCGCGACTCAGCCAGCTTACCGCCTGCTCCCCGCTTCAATCGACCGCGGTACTCCTTACTCGAGGGGTCTTCTCTCCTCAGCACTGCACTCGGATAATAGATGGTGATGTCTGTCTCCCGCAAGGCTGGGTGACCCAATCCTAAGGCCCAATCCACTCTGTCTGCGTTCCGGCCTGTCTTTTGGTCTCTCCTTCTCGGTGTGTGCATCCACTCTCCTCTGCTCCCTGGCGCGCTCTGCCTGTTCTCCACGAGGTGCAGGATGTACAGCGTCTCCACAAACCCACCCACTTCCTGTTTCTTCGCAAAGCATGCATGGACATGTAGTTCAAGTGTCCAGGGTCTTTAATCGTGATAGTCTCCATCTTGTGGCCAAAAATGGGTACTGCCACAGTAAACTTTAACACATCGCTACACACCTATCGGCAAACGATGTATGTGGACCTTTTCCGTGCACGGATGAAGAAAACGCATTTTGACCTTCCTAAAATGGCGACTACTAAGTTCCTATTGGACTCACATTGCAAAAACGTCACTTCCGGCGGGACCGGAAATGAATCGCCGGCAGGAAGATCATGGGGATATGCGCTCCAGGATGAGGCACACGCCGTACCGACTGATTTGAAGTGATTCCAGCTGTTAATTATTTACCTGTTAGATACAGGCGGGTCTTAATGCTGTGTACTTTTATAAAATGTGACCTGTTTTTGTTTTTATACATATTTCCCTGATGAAGTCTCTGCTTTTATAGAGACGAAACGCGTTGGAATGTGTTTTATTTGATGTTATAATAAATTCATTTTATCAAGAACCTGCATGAATCTTGTTGAGAAATAGCCTTTCTAACCCTGGATGTCCGCGGCGGTGTTTATCTTGGAAGGGGTCCACGATGCCAATTTCTGCTGATTAAGCTCAGGAGACTTCACATCTTCCATTCCGACCAGGAGAGGTAACATTTAAGATTCGCTATATGCCTACAATCTATTCACATCTTGTGAGTTCCATTTAAGCAGGGGCTTAACTATTGACATTTTTATCTGCCATCTGCACTATTGGTGTTGTAATTTATTTTACAGATACCGCTTCATTTCCATTTTGTATCGTTCTAGCACTTGAGGACAGTGCTTTGCAGAATGCAGATATGTATTAATTATACCTATTATTGTCACAGTGGGTGGTCATGTTTTTTTCTGTCTTTACTGGCGCCGGTCTGGCCATAGACGCCGCAGCCGAATCCACCACCGCTGCAGCATCTGAAATCACTGCAATCCGATTCGCCGACAAATTGTTGTGACTTAGATGAAGATCAGAGCACATTTTATGACCAATTCATGCAAAACTCCACGTAATCCCAAAGGGTTCACATACTATTTCTTGCCACTGTATATATACACACACACACACACACACACACACACACACATATATATACAGTGGGATTGAACCCTTTGGTATTACGTGGAGTTTTGCATGAATTGGTCATAAAATGTGCTCTGATCTTCCTCTAAGTCACAACAATTTGAAAAACAGTCTGCTTAAAATAATACAACACAAACATTATATATTTTCATGTTCTATTGAACAGAACATGTAAACATTCACAGTGCAGGGTGGAAAAAGTATGTGAACCTTTGGACTTAATAACTGGTTGACCCTCCTTTGGCAGCAATAACCTCAACCAAACGTTTCCTGTAGTTGCAGATCAGACCTGCACACCGATCTGGAGTAATTTTGGACCACTCCTCTTCACAAAACTGTTTCAGTGTAGCAATATTCTTGGGATGTCTGTGTGAATCGCTCTCTTAAGGTCATGCCACAGCATTTCAATCGGGTTGAGGTCAGGACTCTGACTGGGCCACTCCAGAAGGAGTATTTAGTTTTGTTGAAGCAATTCTTTTGTTGAATTACTTGTATGCTTTGGGTCATTGTCCTGTTGCATCACCCATCCTCTGCGGAGCTTCAGTTGGCGGACAGATGGTCTTACGTTTTCCTGCAAAATGTCTTGATAAACTCTGGAATTCATTTTTCCATCAATGACAACAATCTGTCCAGGCCCTGAGGCAGCAAAGCAGCCCCAAACCATGATGCTCCCTACGCCATGTTTTACAGTGGGGATGAGGTTTTGATGTTGGTGTGCTGTGCATTTTTTTCTCCACACAGTGTTGTGTGTTTTTTCCAAACAACTCAATTTGGTTTGATCTGTCCACAGAATATTTTGCCAGTAGTGCTGTGGAACATCCAGGTGCTCTTTTGCAAACCTCAAACGTGCTGCAATATTCTTTTTGGACAGCAATGGCTTCCTCCGTGGTGTCCTCCCATGTACTCCATTCTTGTTTAATGTTTTCCTTATTGTAGATGTGTCAACAAAAATGTTAGCATGTGCCAGAGATTTCTGTAAGTCTTTAGCTGACACTCTAGGATTCTTCTTTACCTCATTAAGCATTCTGCGCTGTGCTCTTGCAGTCATCTTTACGACCACGCCTAGGGAGAGTAGCAACAGTGCTGAACTTTCTCCATTTGTAGACAGTCTGTTTTACCGTGGACACATGAACATCAAGGCTTTTGGAGATACTTTTGTAACCCTTTCCAGCTTCATGCAAGTCAACAATTCTTGATCGAAGATCTTCGGAGAGCTCTTTTCTGTGAGGCATGGTTCACATCAGGCAGTGCTTTTTGAAACCAGTAAACCCAAAACTGGTGTGTGTTTTTAAAGGGCAGGACAGCTTTCAGCAACACATCCAATAATATCACACTGATTGGACTCAAGGTTGGCTCACTCCTGGCTCCAATTAGCTCTTGGAGAAGTCATTAGGCTAGGGGTTCACATACTTTTTCCACCCTGCACTGTGAATGTTTACATGTTCTGTTCAATAAACATATGAAAACATATAATGTTTGTGTTATATTATTTTAAGCAGACTGTGTTTTTCAAATTGTTGTGACTTAGATGAAGATCAGAGCACATTTTATGACCAATTCATGCAAAACTCCACGTAATCCCAAAGGGTTCACATACTTTTTCTTGCCACTGTACATATACACACACACACACACACCTACCTATACACCCACACACACATATGCACACAAACACACATATACACATTCACATACACACACACCCACATACATACACATACACACAAATATACACACACACACCCACACCCACACATATACAAACATATACACACACACACATTCACACATTTAACCCCTTAAGGACGCGGACATACCATGTACGTCACAGCTACGGGTCTCTTTTTGACCCGCTGACGTACATGGTACGTCCTGCGGTCTTTTGAGCGCTGGAAGCGATCGGATCGCTTCCAGCAGCTCAAACGCCATTGCAGGCTGCCTGGGAGTCCAGACATCCGTGCAATGGCGGTTAGAAGTGCCGGGGCCCCTTGTGATCGCTCCCCGGGAGCGATCAACATCCGGTTTCACCGGAAAGGTGCTTCGCACTTCTACAGAGCGCTGGAAGTGATCGGATCGCTTCCAGCTGCTCTGACTATATTGCAGGGATGCCTCGACCTTGAGGAATCCATGCAATATGGTTACCTGCCGCCGATCCGTCCGTGATCGCTCCCCCCGAGCAATCACTTCCTGTAGCGGCAGGAAGTACTGAGTGCAACGAGGTATCGATGCACTCAGTACAAAAAAGATCACATAAGTGATCAGCTGCTCTGCTGGGTGCCTCGAGGGATCAAGGCACCCAGCAGACTAAAAAAAAGTGTAAAAAAAAAAAGTAAAATATATAAATAAAAAGAATAAAATAAAATAAAAAAAAGTGACAGCCAAGATGGCGCTGCCCTTCTAAGGGCAGGGTCATCTTGGGGCTGTGTGGGATGTTCCTAGCCTGCCTCAACAGAGAGGCAGGCTAGCAACATCCAATCAGAAGTTAGAAAAAATATAAATAAAGTTTCTAATTTGTCAGGTCAGGTAAATATTTTGTAAATATTGGCTCTGACCTCTGTGATTCTCCCTCCCTCCTCACTTGTGTTTTGGTGACAGAGAGAGATCAGATTTGACAGGTTAGATATTTTAGGTAGATTTAGTGAGATTAGAAAAATTGAGGCAGATTTAGAGAGATTTTAGGGAGATTTAGAACAATTGAGGCAGGTTTAGAGAGATTTAGGCGTTTATTTTTATTTTCTTGTGAAACCCAACGGTTCTTCTAAGAACCAATAATCCACTTAGATTATAAAATGTTATAATTCTTATATATATATTATATATAATGTCTGAGAGGGTGTACAGCGCCGAGGAGGCATATGCCATCCTGGCGTCAGAATCTGAGGCATCTGCGTCTGACTCCGACCCAGATTTTGACCCTGCTAGGTGCTCAGACATATCGCTAGATACATTATCTACGCTGGCTGATGTATCTCCTAGTGATGTTTCTGATGCAGATTCTAGGCCACCACCTGCCTGCAGGAGACGCAAAGCTCCAGCTGAGGAGTGGGTAGTGCCTCATCGCCAGAGGCCAGCTATCCCTCCTTTCACAGCAAATCCTGGCATCAATATTGATGTTGCAGGATTTACCGCCACACAGTTTTTGCAGGTGTTTCTGGGGGATGATTTGTTGGGCAACATTGTTGCCCAATCAAATCTGTATGCCCATCAGCATTGTGCTGCGAAGCCAGACTCCTACTTGGCAAGGCAGCAATGGACCCCGCTAGATGTGCCAGAATTTCTGAAATTCTGGGCACTTACTATGCTGATGGGCATCATAAAGAAGCCCTCAATTTGCTCCTACTGGAGCAGTAGTCCCACCTACTCTACCCCCATTTACCCCAATCAATGTCACGTAGAAGGCATTAAAACATTTTGCGTTTCATGCACTTCAGTGACAACAGCCTGTGCCCCCCTAGAGAGCATCCCCAGTTTGACAGGCTGTATAAAATCCGCCCCCTGATTACCCACTTCGCCGCCAGGTTTGCAGAGGCTTATACACCTGGAAGGAATATCTGCGTGGATGAATCCCTAATGAAATACAAGGGAAGGCTGGGATTCAAGCAGTATATTCCTTCCAAACACTCCAGGTATGGAGTGAAGGTGTATAAGCTCTATGACAGCGAGAGTGGGTATACTCAGGCCTTCCGGGTGTACGAGGGAAAGGATAGTAGCCTTGACCCTCCAGGTTGCCCAGAACACATGGGAACCAGTGGCAAGATTGTGTGGGACCTACTTTATTCCCTGATGAACAAAGGGTACCACTTGTATGTTCATAATTTTTATACAAGTGTCCCTTTGTTCAAGCTGCTGTATTGTTTTGATACAGTAGCATGCGGTACAAGAACCGCTTAGGTTTCCCAGCACAGCTTGTACGCACCCAGTTAAAAAGGGGGGAGACCTCAGCTCTGCTCCAAGAGGAGCTGTTGGCGGTCAAGTATAGAGACAAGAAGGATGTATACCTTTTATCCACCATCCACTCTGAGAGGTCTGTGGAGGTCTCTGTACGTGGCAGAGTTGAGCGCATCAGGAAGCCAGTGTGCATCAAAGCCTATAACCGGCATATGGGTGGGGTTGATCTGGCAGATCACCTGCTCCAGCCCTTCCAGATTATGCGGAAGTCAAGGGCCTGATACAAAAAGGTTGCAATTTACCTGATGCAAATTGCAACCCACAATGCCTTTTTGCTTTGCAAAAAGGCAAACCTCGGAGTGACACTGTCCTTTTTACAGTTTCAGCTCCAGGTCATTTCGGGGCTTTTGTACCAGGATGCACCTGTTCCCTGGGTGGTGATGGGGGACAGAGTTGGGGCTACACATTTTATTTTTAAAATCCCCCCTACCGAGGGCAAACAGAGACCCCAAAAAAGATGCAGGGTGTGTTTCAAGAGGGGGCAGAGGAGAGACCCAACCTTTTACTGCCCAGAATGCCCTGGATAAACCGGTCTGTGTCTTGGGGACTGTTTCAAGGTGTATCACACTGTGCGTGATCTGTGATTTTTTTTTCCTTTCTATTTTTTCTTACAATCAAGTTAGTTAGTTCAGTTTAGTTTTTTTTTCTTTTACTGCACCAGACTTTTGCATTTAATTCCTACATTTTTATGTTCTACAATTGGTGCTGTATGTTACCAAAATGTTGGCAAACCTATGCATGGGGGGGCATGGGTGTACTCAGGAGACCTTGCAGAAAACAACCTGGGGAGTTTTCATGCAGTAACCGACAACAGTTTCTCCTAAATCACAGTCCAAATCTAATGTGGGCGTAAAAATCAGAAAAATCGAAAAATTACCGCCACACACCTTTCTCAAATGTTTTGGGCTAAAACCGTTGCATCCATGGCATCAAAGCACTCCATATGCAATACCTTGGGGTGTCAATATTTCAAATATAAACACTTTTCTGGCAATAATTCAAACTGGGGTATGCGGTAGACCCAAAACCAAAGATAGGCCTATCAGAAGAAATAATCTCAATTTCAACTCCATGTTACGGTGGCAGTACCACCAGGCACGCAACACCCTATCCTTGCCCTCCGATCATTGGAAGTGGTCGGCCTGTATGTATATCCCTAAGAATATAACTCGCAGCAAGGTGAGGTCAAGGTTCCTGAGAGAAGCCCCTATGGGCAGAGATGCACTGTAAACTGCAAGGACAGATGAAAGCAACACAGGGTTAACAAAAGACCTCTGTACGGCAATACCAAAGATTCCCTGCACTGAAAGGCCAGTCTTTAGGATAGCTGGATCTAATCTAAAAGGAAAGTATTACCTTGAAGTCGTACAGAGTCTTTTGTTGTATACAGATGACAGGGTTTCCTGGAAACGGTACAGACAAGAAATATACTATAGAGTAGTCATATAGAGGAAAGCCAAAGGTCATAACCAGAGAGAGTACGTCATACAGAATATAGGAATAGGAACCAGAAGGGAAGTCAGCCAAGCCAAAAATCGGTAACCGGGGAATCAGAATGGAACATAAACAGCAACCCAAAATACAGAAATAGACAGAACAAAATACACAGAAGGAACTGACATAAACTGGAACAGAAATAACAGAGGCAAAAACTGAACAAGGATGAACAAATGGAGGATATCAGGAACACAGCCAGGAGCTCTCAGAACACAAGTCGCAAGGAGACCAGGCAAAGTAAAATGACCCAGCAATGTACTATATGTACATTGCTCTAATATAGGCAGGGGAATCAAGGCAAGGGTCAACAGGTGAGCAGCACAGAGAACACCAATTAACCCCTGGGAGGCCACCTAGGAATTGGCAGCAACAGAAACATAAGGGAAAAAACACAATATACAAATACAGAGGGCAGGAAGACAGGTTTGCCAGCATGGAAAGTGACACTCCAATGACAAAGTCATAAAAATTGTATTTGAACCTTCCCAAAATCCTGGCAAACCTATGCATGGGGGGCATGGGTGTACTCAGGAGACCTTGCAGAAAACAACCTGCAGAGTTTTCATGCAGTAACCGACAACAGTGTCTCCTAAATCACAGTTCAAATCTAATGTGGGCGTAAAAATCAGAAAATCAAAAAATTACCGCCACACACCTTCTCAAATGTTTTGGGCTAAAACCGTTGCATCCATGGCATCAAAGCACTCCATATACAATACCTTGGGGTGTCAACATTTCAAATATAAACACTTTTCTGGCAATAATTCAAACTGGGGTATGCGGTAGACCCAAAACCAAAGATAGGCCTATCTGAAGAAATAATCTCAATTTCAACTCCAATGACAAAGTCATAAAAATTGTATTTGAGCCTTCCCAAAATCCTGCCAAACCTATGCATGGGGGGCATGGGTGTACTCAGGAGACCTTGCAGAAAACAACCTGGAGAGTTTCCATGCAGTAACCGACAACAGTGTCTCCTAAATCACAGTCCAAAACTAATGTGGGTGTAAAAATGAAAAATGACAACCAAACAGTATCCAATTTGTTTGGGGCAAACGGTTGCATCCATGGCATAAAAACACTCCATTTACAATACTTTGGGGTGTTAGCTTACCAAATATATGCACGTTCATGGCAATAAAATAAATTGGGGTATGTAAAAAAAGCCCCTAAAAAGATAAGCAAAGAAGATATGTCAAATTAGAAAAATGACAAGCACATGTCAGAAGATTGGCGTAGCACCCCAAAAACAACCCTACAAATCTATATATGGGTGGTATCACATTACTCAGAAGATGTTGCTGAACATATTTTGGGGTGTTTTTTGGCAGTAACCCATAACTGGATTTGACAATTCATGCCTAAAGTACAATGTGTGTGAAAAAATAACACAAAAAGTGACTACCTGAAAGTTTTACAAAGAGCTAGTGCATGGAAAGTGTTAAAATACAACTCTTTGAAGTACCCTAGGGTGTGCCCTTTCTAAAAATATATGGTTTGATGGGGGCAATTTACTTTGGCTGGCTTCAAAAATGTCCCAAATAGGACATGGGTACATGATGATGAAACGTGAAAATTCCAAGTTGGAAAACTGAAATGCGCACCCCCCAAATAAGGCCTATTAGCCCCCAAATGACCCGACATACCTATACATGGGTGGTATCAATTTACTCAGAAGATGTTGCTGAACATATTTTGGGGTGGTTTTTGGCAGTAAACCTTAAAGTTCACAGTACATGTATTCTTAAATTGCATTAAAAAAAATAATAATAAACAAAATCACCAAAACAATGTTTTTTCTCAAACTTTGGCATAGATTTGGGGTAAAATGGATGCATGGAAGGAGTCAAAATACCCCAAGTTTAATACCCTGATTTGTGTACTTTAAAAAAATATGTATATGTGGAGGGTTATTCAGGAATTAGTGACAGATATCAGTGTTACAATGTCACTATCACTACTTTTGAAAATAAACCCTTTGGAAATGGCAAAGTGCTACTTTCACTTATTGTTGCATAAAATAAGGAAAAAAGCGAGGAATATGTAAACATTGGGTATTGCTAAACTCAGGACTAAATTTAGAAACTACTAAGGAATTAAATTTTTTGACGGTTGTTGATACATAAGAACCCCCTGGACCTTCAGGAAGGGGGACATGACTGATGGCCTGGGCCTGTAAGTTAAGGGAGGATCTAGAAGGGTATAGAATCCCTGGGGCCCCTCAGGAGGGGGGGGGGGCTGGATGTGTGCATGGGCCTGTCAGTCAAGGAAAAGCTATGGTGTTATTGGTGGAGTGGTTGCAACAGTGTTGCTTACCTGGACTATATATGCTGGTGATGGGTGCAGGGTTCTTCCTCTTGTTCCTGCCAACGTGAGAAGTGCATCTAGGTGAGATCATGTTTTTCAGGTGTTTCTGGTGCAAGAGAAAGGAGAGGGAAGTGACTTGGTGGCTGGGGGGGCATCTATATGTCTGCTGGAACACTTGAGGGGCACTGCGGCTCGCTGCAGGATTTGATGGTGGAGGCCCTGGCATCATCTTGCGAGGGCTCCCTCCCATCCTCACCTCCTTTCTGATAAACGGCAGGGGAAGATGAGTGGTGAGGAGCCATGAGGTTACTGGCAGTGCCCGGGCTGTGTGATCACATGACCGGGAGCTTCCTCTGGGTGTAGGGGGAGAGCGGTGACAGGAAGTGCAGACTGTGCCATGTGCTGCTGTTATAGGAGGCAGAGCTGCTGGATTCCCACTCCCCAGCAAGAAGCAAGTATATCAGCAGGGAGGAAAGGGGCATTTTCTTCAGGTGTAGTGTGTGTGTGTCTGTCTGTGTGTGACTAGATTTGGTCAAAGAGACAGGCAAATGGCTTTTATTTCCTTGGTTTTGTTGATTTTCTGTTTTTGTTCTAAGGACCTGCATGTATTGTGGCTGCAGATCCCACAATGCTCAGGCAGCCAGATAGCAGCGCTGTGGGATAAGTAGTTGCACAGCATTGAAGGTGTAGAAATAAAAAAAAAAACCTGGTTTGATCTGGTACACAAATGATCAAATAACGTGGTGGCTCTTACAAAGAAAACCCTTGGGGTTATTCAACACAATATATTTTAAGTATATATGCGTAAGGTGTACACACCTATACAATTACTGGTGTCTATGGAGCGCCGACAGGTTCTGTAGCGCTGTACAATTGGTGAAGCGATGACAGGTCTACGTAAACCTTGCATAAGTGGAGCGGGAGGAGGAGGACCTGCTCAAGAGCTTACAAGCTAATATACAATGCACACACATGCGGCTGGTCCCTACGGCTGGCTGTTGGGCTGTTGCCATACAGACCCGTCTGATATCTGCTAGTGCTGCTGCCTGTGTCTCCAAGTTCCTGCTCATTATTCGTGCTGCAATGGGATCACATGGGATTGGTTCCTCTGCATCTCCTGTTCGGTGCTTTACCCAACAGGTGCCGGCGAAAAAATGCTTCACAATTCAGTGCATTGAATGAAATTTCAGTGTCCTTTAGTGAGTGCACCCTGAGGTCCTGTACCCTGAGGTCCTGAGCTCCTGCACCCTGGGGTCTTGCACCCTGAGGTCCTAAGCTCCTGCACCTGGGGTCCGGTACCCTGAGGTCCTGCACTGGACAAAAAAATAAAAAAAAAAATCTTATCCCTTCATGTGAACAAGGGAGATAAGGTGCAGGAAACGTTTGAATACATAATTGTAGTAAGCAGTTTCTATTGCTACAATGCTTATTTTACTAGCGGTTTCGATAAGGGTTACTGCAGCATAATACCCCATTAACCCCTTAGGAACCGAGGGTCTTTAAAGTCAATGCATTTCCGACACAGTTTTGTCAGTTTTTATTTATTTCATTATAAGGGATTTTGCCGGGAGGGATGCATTGGGATTTCTCTGGTTTTGGGTGGGTCCTGGGTTCCGGGATGTGGAGGTTTTTGCAGGTGGAAGCGGAACAAAAATATACAGATTAATACGGCAGGTGGATGTGTGGGTGGTATAGTTACTGTGTTTAATGTTTCCGGATGCATTCTGTGGGTGGTCACTGGGTTGCATGGCTGCGTTTGCATTCCATGTGTGATCACTGTGTTGCATGTTTGCAGGCTCATTCTGTGTGTGGCCACTGTGTTGCAGGCTCGCGGGTGCATTCATTCCGGGTATGGTCACGGTGTTGAATTTTGCGTGTGCATTCTGTGCGGGGTCACTGTGTTGCATGTTTGCAGATGCATTCAGTGTATGGTCACTGTGTTGCATGTTTGCAGGCTCATTCTGTGTGTGGCCACTGTGTTGCAGGTTTGCGTGTGCATTCCGGGTATGGTCATGGTGTTGCATGTTGCGTGTGCATTCTGTGTGTGGTCACTGTGTGTGGCCACTGTGTTGCATGTTCGCAGGTCCATTCAGTGTATGGTCACGGTGTTGAATGTTTGCAGGTGCATTCGGTGTGGTCACGGTGTTGCATGTTTGCAGGTGCAATCGGATATGGTCATTGTGTTGCATGTTGGCAGGTGCATTCTGTGTATGGCCATTGTGGTGCATGTTTGCGGGTGCATTCCGTGTTGGGGTGTGCTGGTGGGGGGCTCTTGAGTGGCTTTGGACTGGGGGGGTTTGGTGGTGTTTGGAGGGTTGTTCCGTGGGTGCGGTGCTCTGTGGGTGGATGAGATTCGAGCCACTTTCTCTTGGTCCTTAAGGTGTTATTTGGGTCCAGGTGGGGTCCTTGCGGATTTGCCACTCCCAGGGCCCTGTCTAGCCAAAATTGGTAGAATGCCCCTCCCAAGCCCCCCCCGAGGCATAGGGGAGCCCGGTTTAATATCAATAGAAGGAAGGGGATGCAGCCGGTTCCCAATCGGGTGAAGGGCGGTCGTCATGGACACGCCACCCGGGGACCTGCCTTCGAGTGCGCGGAGGAGGGTGAGCATGGTGCGTGTGCCTGCTGTTTCTTCCCTGTCTTTCTTTAGGTGTGGAGTCTGGAGGAGTTGGTCGAGGGGACTGGGATGGAAGGACTTGGGGGGGTTTGGAAGGAACCCCCCCCTCGCGGAACAGGCAAGATGGCCGACGGAGGTCGCTCTCGAGGAGCCCGCGTGGAGGTCCTTCACTTCCGGCGGCCAGGGGGAGAGTGACGAGAGTGGCAGCGGCTGCCTCCAGGCCCCCTCCCACTCGTTGCAGGCATGCAGCGTCACGAGCGGCGCGTTCGGCCCGCCCGCAAAATGGCAGCGCCCATCGTGCGGCTGGACATCGGAGGAGGATCATGTTGGCAGCAGTTTCAGGGAGCCCGGTGGCTGGGGACGTACTGGTACTGGTGCAGGGGATATCGGATGGCGTCGTTCAAATTCGGAATGGACGTGCTCAACGCTCTCAGCCGAGGAGTGTCTTGGAGGCAGGAGATGGAGGTCGGTGAAGGGTGCCGGTTACCAGTGGAGGTGCTATTCCTGGGTGACCATCGCTGTGATTCCGGGGCTCCGGGAGGATCCCCCGGCTGGCTGCACATGAGTCGAATTTTGGGGTGCAGCGTTTGGATCGCTCGGCCTTTCGGGGGTTAATGCGTCTGGTGGTGCTGGTGGTGTAACGACGGGGTTGCTAGAAACCCTGGTTGCTGCTCTTAGGCGCTGGCAGGATGGGTCGGAGGATGCGGCTAGGGGGAAGGCTTCGCTGAGTGTGGCGGGACACGTCGTTTCTGGGAGCGCGGTACCTGCGGCGGTTCTTGCGCCTAGCTCTGCTGCTGTTGGGGTTCCCGCGTCTGCGTGCACATCTGGGGCAGCGCCCGCGCCGGTTTTGGCACAGGTCGGGTCAGCAGGGGATTTCCGAGGCTGGCGCAGTTTTGGTTTCGGGGTCAGGGGGAATGACTGGGCCTGCAAGTTAATTGGGGTCTCAGCGGTGGGTGCTGTGGAGGTGCCTCCCGTTGGGGTGCGGGCATCTCTTATGGGTCCGGCGAGTTGTCCCCAATGGGTTTGCGGGTCACTGCGGTGGTACGGGAGCAGATTTGGAGAACGAATATGTGGATGTGCTTACACTACTTTCTGTGGATAGGGAAACGGTGGACCGTTCCAAACAGCCTGACCTGTTCGTGGAAAAGAAGGAGAAGTTGAAGAAAACGCTTCCTCCCACTTTTGGATTGGTTACAGGGTTTCTTGGCTTCTTGTGCTATCTGGTGCGAGTGATTCCCGGAGCGCAGTGTTGTATT
The DNA here is from genome assembly GCA_009667805.1 of Leptobrachium leishanense. Lineage (NCBI taxonomy): Eukaryota > Metazoa > Chordata > Amphibia > Anura > Megophryidae > Leptobrachium > Leptobrachium leishanense. The sequence goes on along the minus strand of RXON01001189.1, from coordinate 17,917 downwards.
GTTTGCGTATATCGATCTAACTTTAAGCGTTGTATTGCATCTTTGGGTCACGACCCAAAGCAGTTCGCTCCGCATTCTTTTCGTATAGGCGCAGCGACAAGGGCGGCGGAGGCAGGTGCGGCGGATGACATGATTAGGCGTTTGGGTAGATGGCGATCGGATCGTTTTCGTTCCTATGTGCGCCCTAACCTCTTATAATTACAGGTTCATCCCCGACGACTGTTGGATCATCGGACACTCATATATACACTGGGCGGCCAAGCGGGCTGCACAACGGCCGCTTGGCAGGAACCTGGGTTTTCCAAAGGACTTGGCTACGATTCGGTGGATTGGCTTCAAGGGTTTGCGTTGGGCCCAGGTGGTTGGAAAATGCAAGGCATTGGCTGGTCAAGCGGCTAAGGAGGTGGTGTTAGTGGTTCATGCAGGGGGAGCAATCTGGGGTTGGTCCGCTCTATAGACTTGGTTAGGGAGATGAAACGTGCTTAGCCAGTTGTTTCACCATCTTCCGGGGTTTATCATTGGTATTTTCGGAGATAGTCTCTCCCCCCCCCCTTTTTGGAAGAATTTGCGGCCCCCAGGGCTCTGGACAAGGCGCGGCAGCGGGTTAACAAGGAGATATCGAGATTGTGGGTGAGTTGGGTGGAGTGTCGGTGAGGCATACGGAGCTGGAGGGGGACAATAGGAATGTCATTTGAGGGGATGGGGTCCATCTCACGGATATTGGGTTGGATATTTTCCTGGTGGGTCTGCAGGCTGGTGTGGAGGAGGCGCTGTCTGCGGGGGGGCGCAGGGGCGGACGCTGAGGCGGCCCCTGGCGTTGACGGTTTTCCCTGGACAGCAGTGCTTAAAAAGGAGGTGTGAGCTGCTTGGGGGAGACGAACCTCGCTTGCGGGGGACGAGTTCATTGGTTTGGAATGCCTATTGCATGGAGCGATAGGGCAGGTTGAGTAAGCACTGCGAGGGATGGTTGTATATGGTTAATAAAGCTGTGGCCCATGCACATTCCAACTGGCATACGTGTTTGTGTTTTATTCAGGTTATTGGGGTATGGGCTGGGAAGGTCTCCGGCTTAATCAGTCATGAAATTTTGGGGGTCAAAGTTTGAAAAAGTGGTGTTTTTTAATTTTTTTTGTCATATTCCACAATTTTCTTTATAGTAAATTATATGAAATGATGAAAAAAATGGTATCTTTATAAAGTCCATTTAATAACAAGAAAAACAGTGTAAAATATGTGTGGGCTGCATAAACGAGTAAGAGGAAAATTTGACGTAAACACAAACAGGACAGAAATTTAAAAACAGCAGCGGTCACTAAAGGACGGATTTGTGTAAAACGCCCGGTCACTAAGGGATATATATATATATTATATATATATATATATAAGGATTTTACCAGGAATGATACATTAAGATTTCTCTCGTTTTCAAGTATGTCCTGGGTTCAAGAACATGGGTTACAGAAATACAAAGTAGTAAAATGCAAGATATTAACACAAAACAAATACAGATTAACAGAAAATAAATATGTAGGAAATAAAGTCACTATGTTAAATGTTTACAAGTGCATTCCTTATTGAGGCATGTTAATAGGGAGCTCTTAAGCTACTTTAGACTGGGGGAAGATTTGATGGCGTCTGGGAGGTTATTACATAATTGTGGTGCTCTGTAGGAAAATGAGGATCGAGCCACTTTCTTTTTGTATTGTGGTATACACACACACATACACATACATATATTGTGGTAGTGGTATACACACACACACATTCACACATATACACACACACATATACACAAACACACACATTCACACATATACACACACATACACAAACACACACATTCACACACACATATATACACATATATACCAGCTGGGTGGAGTAGAGGTAACATCACTGCTCTGCATGGAGAGAGCCTGTGGAGTCATGGGTTCGATCCCAGCGAGCAACCTCTCCAGTAAGTGTCCTTGGCAAGACACCTAACGATACATACTCCCCACCCAGGACATACTTGAAAACGAGAGAAATCTCAATGTATTCTTCCTGGTAAAATCCTTTCTCAAAAAAAAAACCCCACACACATTCACACATATATACACACACAAACATTCATATACACAAACACACACATAAACAAAATATGGATGGGGAGGCACTTGAGGACTTAATAAAAAACAAAATTTATTAAAGAATCATATAAAAACCAACGTTTCGGCCCCTAGAGGCCTTTTTCTAGGGGCCGAAACGTTGGTTTTTATATGATTCTTTAATAAATTTTGTTTTTATTAAGTCCTCAAGTGCCTCCCCATTTACTGGGGGCCTCCTAGGAGTCAGCCACCCGGGGAAACGAGTGCCCGGTTCACCGAGGGGGGATATATATATATATATATATATATACACATACATTCACACATATATATATATATATACACATTCACACATTATATATATATATATATATATATATATATACACATTCACACATATATATATATATATAACAAACCTAGAGAGAGAGAGCACTCCAAACAACATGTTCAAACAGTACAGAAGAAACCACAACAGCAGCTATAATCATTTAAAAACAGGAGATTTAACCAGGTTTAACCCTTTAAATGCCTACAAACAATTCTTATCCCCTTCAAATGCACTATAGATCTTAACCCTTTAATGTTGAGCTGTGTTGAAATTGGTGGAAGTTTAGTTTGCAATGGATGGCCATGAATTGCGTAAGCCTGCCAACAGCGACAATGTATTCCACCCTTGGCAGGTCCTATCATACTAACCTAATGACTGCTCTTATGGGATAAACTTAAGTTTATCCCATAAGAGCAGTCATTAGGTTAGTATGATAGGACCTGCCAAGGGTGGAATACATTGTCGCTGTTGGCAGGCTTACGCAATTCATGGCCATCCATTGCAAACTAAACTTCCACCATTTTCAACACAGCTCAACATTAAAGGGTTAAGATCTATAGTGCATTTGAAGGGGATAAGAATTGTTTGTAGGCATTTAAAGGGTTAAACCTGGTTAAATCTCCTGTTTTTAAATGATTTTAGCTGCTGTTGTGGTTTCTTCTGTACTGTTTGAACATGTTGTTTGGAGTGCTCTCTCTCTCTAGGTTTGTTGTAATATGCTGTCTTGAGATGCACCCGCACTGAAAGCGTAGTTAAGGTTGAGTGCTGCCCTTCCTGTGTATTTTATATATATATATATATACACACACACACACATATACACACACACACATATACTGTTGTGGACAGAAATATATATATTTGCTAATAATATTCAAAGGCTTCGAAAAATGCTCATTTAAGTAATGTAAGTGGTTAATTAGGATTTAAGAATCAAATGCATATTATTCTTAAACGCTATCTTTGTTTGTATACGCACATGTAGTTTCTTTTTCCAAGTATCAGGAGAATGTTTTGGGAACATCCGAGAATGTCCTGTAACAGATGTCCTTGACGGCTAAAGGAACAGCTCGAAGACACTGATGTTTTTCTTTAAACTGTATTAAACAATGTCTGTGACGGATATAATGACGAATGGAATGTTGGGCAACAGCCTGTTATCAGTACATGTAATAAAGCATAAAAAGGCTTGTGGATTATCAAATAAATGGGCTCAGAGCAGTCATTTGGCTCGGAAGCTATATAGACGTATTCATTGTCTGTGTGTCTTCTTTATGCGCAAAGCTATCTGACTTCTCTACCAAATTAGACAGAAACTGGCATCCGACGAAGGACTTCTGTTGTCCATTGCAATTTGGCGCCCAACGTGGGGCCTGGGTTATGCGTTTCTCCAGTGTGTCACCGACGAGGATTTCCTGGCAGGACCACACCAGAACCGGAGCCTGATCAACTTCGTAAACCTCACAGGTAAGATACCTTTTGATATCTTATCAGTGACGTATTCTGGTCTGTGATCCTTCCCCGGGGACCCCAGTGTGACACTTGGGAAACCATCAAAAGTGGGGTTTTATTTAACTTTGCCCAGGTACCTATTATACTGACCCCCACGTCCGCATGCCAGTTATCTGCTTGTTTGTATGTATCTGTTCACGATTCTTTGTATTTCCTGATAGAAGTTGTATTTTGGTTGATTGTTAAATCAGAGAGATTATCGCGGACCTGTGATAACAAGTGGGGTGTACCTGGTTAGCTATCTCCAGACGGTTACAGGTGATGTGATGAAATAGGCGCATACCTGGTACTAGGACTTTCCTAATATTCAACAGGTGAACACAAGCTTGTTGGTGATAGGACGCGATATATCTCTGATTGAAGTATAGTTTCATTGACAGTCAGAAGCATTTTCTTGTGGGTACTGTGGTAGATGTTGCATTAGGCGTATCTATTAGGAACTCACAAGAATATATATATCTGGTAGGAACAGGTGACGCGGTAAAGAAAGCATCTGTTGGATATATATGTTGCTGCGGTAGAGAGGTGCTAGCTACACCTTTTCTTGCAGAACTCTATATTTGTAATATAGGGGAGGACTAGACGCTTTATTGTCGTTGTAACATAGGACACGATAGATATAGGTCTATCCTCATTTCTGACTGTCAATAAACTAAGGGAATTGAAGAGTGATCAGGAAAACAAAGCTAACCAATCGAGAATGGGAAATGAACAGAGTAACCATACTGGTTGGTTGTCACCATGCAAGTTAGTTGAGGAAAGGACAGGCAAAAGTAATGTGGTGACAAACCTAAAGATGTTAGGCAAGATTTGCGAATTAGATAATCCCAGATTACAGGTAGAAGAATGGAAACATGTGTTGAGAAATAACAAAGGGATTGATAATGGTTTATGGGATGTAGCACAAGATTGGTATAAGGTTGCAAAAGAAATTAAGAACGAAGGGTGGATAGAAACAATAGATAAAAAGAAAGGAAAAACAATTACTATTATCTCACTCCAGGTTCTGAGCCTCCTTCCTATAGTAAGGTATCCAAAAAGAAAATAATAACCCCAACCCAACCGACAACTGCCCAAAAACAGCCGACAGGTCTCTACCCTGTGTTATGTATCGATGGGTCATACTACACCACTCGTCCTGTAACGTCCCACATAGGGATACCTGCAACCACACCCCAGGTCACCCGTAGCCAGCCCATGACCTTTCCACCCCAGCCCCAAGACCCCATGACCTTTCCACCCCAGCCCCAAGACCCCATGACTTTTCCACCCCAGCACTAAGACCTCATGACCTTTCAACCCCACCAAACCAACACCAGATGTCCTTTCTGCCGAAACACCCAAGACATACCCCCGACTCCCGAGAATACTATCACCTGGACGCAGCAGCCCACTCTCAGTATGACAGCAGGCACCGTGGAAGGGGAGCCTGGTGGGAAGGGGAGGCGTCCACCAAAAACCTGTTTTACTTGTGGAGAATCCACCCATCTCAAACGGGATTGTAAAGCATCCCGCAGGCAACGGCCTCCACCCAAAGCCCAGATGCCGCTAATGACCATTAGCAGGATACTGCCATTGTATCTGATAAATTCCCACGACCCACTATCCCTGGCTTAGGCCTTTCCCCCAAGGTAATGTCTGACCAAACAACCAATATATATATATATTTGTATATATACTGTGTGTTTTGTGTTTATTTTTGTATATATACTGTGTGTTTTGTGTTTATTTTTGTGTATAGTGTGTGTATTTATTTAAATGGATATATATGTATTTGTGTATATGGTGTATGTATTAGTTTATATGGATGTATATGTGTATAGAGTATGAGTCAATAAAAAAGGTATAGATTTAATCGACGGTTGGTCAGGGATGCCTGATCCGACATAGTATAAATGGATGTAAACGAAACGATTAATTTTTTATGAGTGGGATGAAAGTTAGATGAAAGCAGAATCTGATATTCTATAGGATGCGGATGATAGTTTATGAGTCAATGTAAGAAGGTGGGAAAGCCTATCCTAGAGATGGCAACTATAGGTTGCTTGCCCGTAAGGAGCAATAAGGGTATGTATGTATGTATGCATGTCAGAGATGTGAATCACGGTAAGCCAAGACAAGAAAGCAAGGTAGACAGGAGAGACATAACAACTACTTTGTTTGAGTTATGATTACATTGCTGGGTGTTTTGCCAGGGGGATCTGCGATGTTTACTGTTATGGTGTATATGTGAGATAGAAACACAAAGAAAATGTACGTATGCGGAGTGATTGTTCTTGTAGGTATTACCGTTTGTCTAACGCCCTAAATGTGTTATTATGTGATTGTCAAGATTTTCTAGTGTGACGGTATATTGTGTCTAACAGTGTTTACTTTGTAATTGTGTGTGTGTGTGGTGTGTCCAGGGATATTTGCATACCCCTGGTTCCCGTACTGGGATTCAGCCTTTTTCATTAGATTTCGAAATTTAGCATGCATTACAAGCTTTGTCTGAGAATAGTAGGATTTACAGTTGTCGCGGTTTTCAGAGTCCACAAACTCTTCTCCAAGGGTGGGGGGGAGTGCATTCTTTTAGCCGGAACCTGATAACAGAGCGTTCTGTAACAAAACTTGACCTTCGGTGCGTATTACGCGAACTCTGTTTATTTTAGTATGTGTCAAATATGAAATGTAGACATCTGTATGCAGAATTGTTATTCTTGGGAAACTAATGTATGTCTATACTGTGAGCGCCCTACCTTTTTATATTTATGTCAGCTTTGCCCTGCAGGACAGGGTAAAGGGTTTTTTTCTGCAAAAAGGTCACAGTTTTAGATATTTAAGGTTTTTGTGCAGCACCACGGCGCTCGTTGGCGCTTTGTAGATGCAAAGAAAATTGTTTTCTGATGGTTACTAATTCTCCTTACGAGATAATATAAATATATATTAATTAAAGTTTATTTTTGCTGTATAATTGTAGAATGATCTTCCAGACCCACCTAATTTTGCACAAGGTTTGAATCTCATGGTAGATTTGTTAATGGCCCTTTAATATGGAATACAAGTTACCCTAAAAATATCCTGTACTCTATGCAATATTAGATAGAGCAGGTTTGGTTTGGTTTGGTTTGTGATGCATAGTATGCACACGGTATCTGTAATTGCAGATTGCTATTTTTATACGAAATATTCTCGGGAGAGAAAGGTTCCGTATTCTATCAGTATTGCTGATTTAGCATTAAATATTAAGTGTTGAGAACACGAAATGGTCTTTCCAATTTCTCGTGTAATGTTTTTTTTTATGTGGCAAAGAGGAAAAAAAAAAAGCAGCAGGACGCAAACGAAAAAAAATAAAAATAATAAAAAGGGGAAAGTGAAACTAGATGGTTCCTCTTGTTTCATATGACCGTGAAAATCAGATATTTTAACCCTGCTAAGTAAAATATGTTCAACTCTGTGCAGTTGAAGCGTAGCTTATTTTGGTTTACAATAGATAAGGTGTACTGTCCGTTGCTGACGAGCACGCAGGCGGGGTGTGACCTTGCTAAGTACGAGCTGGCTCTCTAAATGCCAGGAATGTTTTAAACGTCCAAATCTCTAAAGACACAGACAATTAGTAACGACAGTGTGATGATGCCTGCTGATTAATTATTAGTTTGCACACCACGGGTATGCCGGCGATTTTCCATCCTGCGCCACTGATAATGTCGCTCTCGACTGCTCTGTGTCTTACCACCGCTGCTTCTCTTTCCTTTTCCTGAGGGGGGTGGGGGTGGTTCCAAATGTGATTCTAATTCTGGTAGTGGTGATGCTGTTAACTATGAGGGATTTTTAATCAATTCTGTTCACCTTCCCCCCTCGGCCCCATCCTTTCTGCCGGAAGAAGGAAAAGAAACAAAACAAGCGCAGCTACACGCACTCACACAGGTTGCAGCGATGAAAATAAATGCACATGGACAGTTTAGTACACCAGAAGCTGATATTAAATCATTTAGCAGACACAGGAAAAGGAACTCGAGCAGCTAGTCACACTACTAGTAACCCAGAACTAAGAAATAAAGTATGCTTACCTCTCTATCCGGCTGTAGTACACGGGCACATGGGCTCTCAAATACAATGATGAATGCTCTCATCGGTCTACACAATCTGTTACCTTTCAGAATACGGTTTCCCTCAACGGTTGCAATTACAGTCCGACTGTCTAATAAATTATGTCACAAGTGTTTCAAAAATGTTAACTAATATCTATGGTCAAGTGTTCTCTTGCATTCCAGACCCTGAAAGTATTCACGACACTAATCAACTGGTCCCGGGAGACTGGGTACTAATGACAAAGTTTCTTCAAAAGAATCCACTTGAGCCCAGATACAACGGTCCCTTCCAGGTCCTCTTCACAGCTGCAACTTCAGTGAAATTGGAAAGAAAAGCCACCTGGATCCACGTCTCCCACTGTCAAAAGACCTGTACACCAACAACGGACCAGACCACAATACAAACATGATTGTGTATTTCTTTCTCATTTGGGGGGGGGTGGGAATCCAGGGGCACAATGTAGCTGTTTTACTGGGACAGGCAGCTGATGATATAGTACAAGCGGTTATGAAAACCCAGGTGGAAGCTGCCCTGGGACACCTGACGGACAATGCCCATGTCATGGGACACGCAATGGATGATACTGTCGCCAAACACAAACTAACCACTTTCTGGTATAATTCATCTAACACTCGCGTGGTTAGATACACCTTTAACTATTGTGATATACACCCATGCCCAGGTCCCCGCTTGCAATGTATCTGGAGAAATGGGATTCCACATGATTATGACATATATATGTGCATTACCAATTACTATTGGGGACAGGAGTGCGGTAGTTGGGCATCGGTGGGATGGAATACGGGAGATGCAAACCACAAAGCGCCCTAGACGAGAAAGATAACAATAGTAAATCACTTCTCGCTCGTATGACACTGACAATGGCCCCAAACACCTGCCCCAAGTATAAATTACAGGAGTCGGATGATGATGGGGAGGTGCGGTTTAGAACAGGAGCAACAGCACTGAAACTAATTCTAACCCTAGAAAATCCAGGACCCGGGGATTCAGGTATCTATGTTCTGGGTTTATGGGTAAAGGGGGGTTCAGAGAATCCGCAGACTCTGGGAAAATTCCGCCTACGAGATATGTACCTTGCCCCTGACTGGGTCCCTCCGCACCAACAGTCCAAACCCCTTAAGTCCAAACCCCTTAATCACCACATGATGATCTCTCCCAATGGTATAGTGGCCATCGCTGATCCCACTTTCGAGAATATTATGGCCATTGAAACAGGATACTCAGAGATGAATGTTTGGTTAGAATGGATGAAATATACCGCTCAGTAAACATGTGCACAGCACAAAATTTCGTTTTGAACTAATGGATTAGTCCTAAAATGCAATATATTTAGTTGCTAAAGAAATTCGTTTTCAGTTCTTTAGTATGAAACCTAATTTCATTCATCCGAAAACCAGTGGATACAATTACTATTGTAGTGGTGGCTCCTCAGAGGGCTGAGATCGCTGCTTGTTACAGTATCTCTCACTCTCAGCACAATGTGGGCCATATTACATAGTTGGTGCTAACTTAACCAGAGCTGTTGTAACCTTCCCAGAGCCATTATAGCCTATGGAGGTTTTCAGTTTACAACAGCTCTGGTTAAGTTAGCACCAACATTGTAATACTGCCCCGTGTCAGACAAAGCTGTTACAGTAACTGACTGCTGCTCATCACAGCGCTCAGAGTTTCAGTAAAACTAGTAAATAATATTTTTATATATAAGAGGTTAGAACAATATTATTTCCTTGTTTTACTGAAACTCTGAGCGCTGTTACAGTCAGTTACTGTAACAGCTGAGCCTGATACATTGTACTGAGAGATAATGTAACAAGCAGCCGATCTCAGCGCTCACAGCCACTGGATTTAAAGGGCTAAAAAAAAGGCTCCTCTCTGTATAATGTATAGAACATCCTCCTGCATTAATTAATACCCCTCTCTGTATAATGTATATAACATCCACCTGCATTAATACCCCTCTCTGTATAATGTATAGAACATCCTCCTGAATTAATTAATGTCCCTCTCTGCATAGAACATCCTCCTCACTTTATACCTTTCTCTGTATAAAAAACCCAGTGGCAACCTGCACAATCCACAGAGTAACGCACTCCAGGACTTAGGTAACCAAAGTAAAATCGATGATTTATTAGATATGCATTAAAAATGTGCCCATTGGCACTAGCCGACGTTTCGGCCCTCACAGGGGCCTTTATCAAGGTAATAGGCTTGGACAAGACAGACATCTATACTATAAAAGAATAAGCTAAAAACTGTCCGTCGCCAAAACCCTACTGCGCATGCGCGACGGACATTTGAAAGCGGCCGTTAGAACACACAGGTAGCTGCGCGTGCCGGCCGCGTGAAAAAAAAAAAAAAAAAACGTCACGAGCCGCGCGCAGCTACCCGTGTGTTTACACGGCCAGATGCCCCGATCCTCCAGCGGTGACCGTCCTCCGGCTGCCGGCGGGCCTCCAGGCTCAGGCGAGCCCCCGGCTCGGTTTGGGCCTACAGGCCAGCCGAGCCGGGGACTCGCCTAAGCCTAGAGGCCCGCCGAGCAGCCAGCGGCAGCCGGAGAAGGTCACCGCTGGAGGATCGGGGCCGAAGTTCCCAAACAAACCCCAAAATCGGCCCTGAGCTCCAGCGGAGACCTCCTCCGGCTGCCGCTGGCTGCTCGGCGGCCCTCTAGGCTTAGGCGAGCCCCCGGCTCGGTTTGGGCCTACAGGCCCAGCCGAGCCGGGGACTCGCCTAAGCCTAGAGGCCCGCCGAGCAGCCAGCGGCAGCCGGAGAAGGTCACCGCTGGAGGATCGGGGCCGAAGTTCCCAAACAAACCCCAAAATCGGCCCTGAGCTCCAGCGGAGACCTCCTCCGGCTGCCGCTGGCTGCTCGGCGCCCTCTAGGCTTAGGCGAGCCCCCGGCTCGGTTTGGGCCTACAGGCCCAGCCGAGCCGGGGACTCGCCTAAGCCTAGAGGCCCGCCGAGCAGCCAGCGGCAGCCGGAGAAGGTCACCGCTGGAGGATCGGGGCCGAAGTTCCCAAAAAATACACCCCAAAATCGGCCCTGAGCTCCAGCGGAGACCTCCTCCGGCTGCCGCTGGCTGCTCGGCGGCCTCTAGGCTTAGGCGAGCCCCCGGCTCGGTTTGGGCCTACAGGCCCAGCCGAGCCGGGGACTCGCCTAAGCCTAGAGGCCCGCCGAGCAGCCAGCGGCAGCCGGAGAAGGTCACCGCTGGAGGATCGGGGCCGAAGTTCCCAAAAAATACACCCCAAAATCGGCCCTGAGCTCCAGCGGAGACTCCTTCCAGCTGCCGCTGGCTGCTCGGCGGGCCTCTAGGCTTAGGCGAGCCCCCGGCTCGGCTTGGGCCTACAGGCCCAGCCGAGCCGGGGACTCGCCTAAGCGTAGAGGCCGGCCGAGCAGCCTGCTCGGCCGGAGGAGGTCACCGCTGGAGCTCAGGGCCGATGTTGCCTAACACATACTCACCGACATCGGCCCTTAGCTCCTCCAGCGATGGCGGTCCCGCTTGCAGCATCCTCTCTCTCTCCGTTGTTCGCCGGAATGACGTCACGAAAGCCTTTGACCCCGGGGGTCAAAGGCTTTCGTGACGTCATCCTGGCGAGCAACGGAGAGAGAGAGGACGCTGGAAGCGGGACCGCCATCGCTGGAGGAGCTAAGGGCCGATGTAGGTGAGTATGTGTGGAACCGGTGGAGGACTCGAGGCTGATGTAGGTGAGTATGTGCTCTACACACACACACCCTGCTTGCTCGGCCGGTATCCAAGCTTAGGCGAGCCCCCGGCTTGGCTTGGGCCTAGAGGCCCTGCCGAGCGGGGACTCGCCTGAGCATGGAGGCCGGTCGAGTTGCATGCTCGGGCGTCCTCCAGGCTCAGGCGAGTCCCCGGCTCGGCTGGGCCTCTAGGCCCACGCCAAGCCGGGGGCTCGCCTAAGCTTGGTCGGCATCCAGGCTCAGGCGAGCCCCCGGCTTGGCTTGGGCTAGAGGCCCAGCCGAGCCAGGGACTCACCTGAGCCTGGAGGACGGCCGAGCATGCAACTCGACCGGCCTCCATGCTCAGGCGAGTCCCCGGCTCTGCTGGGCCTCTAGGCCCAAGCCGGGGGCTCGCCTAAGCTTGGATACCGGCCGAGTAAGCAGGGTGGGTGTGGAGAGCACATACTCACCTACATTAGCCCTGAGCTCCAGCGGTGACTGTCCTCCGGCTGTCGCAGGCTGCTCGGCCGGCCTCCAGGCTCAGGCGAGCCCCCGGCTTGGCTTGGGCCTACAGGCCCAGCCGAGCCGGGGGCTCGCCTAAGCCTGGAGGCCGGCCGAGCAGCCTACGACAGCCACCGCTGAGGCTCCGGGCCAATGTAGGGGGATGTTGCCTACACATACTCACCTACATCGGCCCTTAGCTCCTCCAGCGATGGCGGTCCCGCTTCCAGCGTCCTCTCTCGCTCCGTTGTTCGCCGGAATGACGTCACGAAAGCCTTTGACCCCGGGGGTCAAAGGCTTTCGTGACGTCATCCGGCGACCAACGGAGCGAGAGAGGATGCTGGAAGCGGACGCGGGACCGCCATCGCTGGAGGGCCGATGTAGGTGAGTATATCCACGAGCGGGGGGGCCATATCCACGAGCGGGGGGGCCATATCCACGATCGGGGGGGCGATATCCACGTGCTGGGCAGTATCCACGTGCTGGGGCAGTATCAATCCACGTGCTGGGGCAGTATCCACGTGCTGGGGCAGTATCCACGAGCTGGGGCAATATCCACGTGCTGGGGCAGTATCCACGTGCTGGGTCAATATCCACGTGCTGGGTCAATATCCACGTGCTGGGTCAATATCCACGTGCTGGGGCAGTATCCACGTGCTGGGGCAATATCCACGTGCTGGGGCAATATCCACGTGCTGGGCAGTATCCACGTGCTGGGGCAATATCCACGTGCTGGGTCAATATCCACGTGCTGGGGCAGTATCCACGTGCTGGGCAATATCCACGTGCTGGGGCAATATCCACGTGCTGGGTCAATATCCACGTGCTGGGGCAGTATCCACGTGCTGGGGCAATATCCACGTGCTGGGGCAGTATCCACGTGCTGGGGCAATATCCACGTGCTGGGGCAATATCCACGTGCTGGGTCAATATCCACGTGCTGGGGCAGTATCCACGTGCTGGGGCAATATCCACGTGCTGGGTCAATATCCACGTGCTGGGTCAATATCCACGTGCTGGGGCAGTATCCACGTGCTGGGGCAATATCCACGTGCTGGGGCAATATCCACGTGCTGGTCAATATCCACGTGCTGGGGCAGTATCCACGTGCTGGGGCAATATCCACGTGCTGGGGCAATATCCACGTGCTGGGTCAATATCCACGTGCTGGGGCAGTATCCACGTGCTGGGGCAATATCCACGTGCTGGGGCAGTATCCACGTGCTGGGTCAATATCCACGTGCTGGGTCAATATCCACGTGCTGGGGCAGTATCCACATGCTGGGGCAATATCCACGTGCTGGGCAATATCCACGTGCTGGGGCAGTATCCACGTGCTGGGGCAATATCCACGTGCTGGGTCAATATCCACGTGCTGGGGCAGTATCCACGTGCTGGGGCAATATCCACGTGCTGGGGCAGTATCCACGTGCTGGGGCAATATCCAGGAGCTGGGGCAGTATCCACGAGCTGGGGCAATATCCACGTGCTGGGCAGTATCCATCCACGTGCTGGGGCAATATCCACGTGCTAGGGCAGTATCCACGAGCTGGGGCAGTATCCACGAGCTGGGGCAATATCCACGTGCTGGGGCAATATCCACGTGCTGGGTCAATATCCACGTGCTGGGGCAGTATCCACGTGCTGGGGCAATATCCACGTGCTGGGGCAATATCCACGTGCTGGGTCAATATCCACGTGCTGGGGCAGTATCCACGTGCTGGGGCAATATCCACGTGCTGGGTCAATATCCACGTGCTGGGTCAATATCCACGTGCTGGGGCAGTATCCACGTGCTGGGGCAATATCCACGTGCTGGGGCAATATACACGTGCTGGGCAGTATCCACGTGCTGGGGCAATATCCACGTGCTGGGGCAATATCCACGTGCTGGGGCAGTATCCACGTGCTGGGGCAGTATCCACGTGCTGGGGCAATATCCACGTGCTTGGGCAGTATCCACGAGCTTGGGCAGTATCCACGTGCTGGGGCAGTATCCACGTGCTGGGGCAGTATCCACGTGCTGGGGCAGTATCAATCCACGTGCTGGGCAGCAGTATCCACGTGCTGGCAAGTATCCCCATGTGCTGGGGCAGTATCCACGTGCTGGGGCAATATCCACGTGCTGGGTCAATATCCACGTGCTGGGGCAGTATCCACGTGCTGGGGCAATATCCACGTGCTGGGGCAATATCCACGTGCTGGGCAGTATCCACGTGCTGGGGCAATATCCACGTGCTGGGTCAATATCCACGTGCTGGGTCAATATCCACGTGCTGGGGCAGTATCCACGTGCTGGGGCAATATCCACGTGCTGGGGCAATATCCACGTGCTGGGTCAATATCCACGTGCTGGGGCAGTATCCACGTGCTGGGGCAATATCCACGTGCTGGGCAATATCCACGTGCTGGGTCAATATCCACGTGCTGGGGCAGTATCCACGTGCTGGGGCAATATCCACGTGCTGGGGCAATATCCACGTGCTGGGTCAATATCCACGTGCTGGGGCAGTATCAATATCCACGTGCTGGGGCAATATCCACGTGCTGGGGCATATCCACGTGCTGGGGCAGTATCCACGTGCTGGGGCAATATCCACGTGCTGGGTCAATATCCACGTGCTGGGCAGTATCCACGTGCTGGGGCAATATCCACGTGCTGGCGGCAATATCCACGTGCTGGGTCAATATCCACGTGCTGGGGCAGTATCCACGTGCTGGGGCAATATCCAGGAGCTGGGGCAGTATCCACGAGCTGGGGCAATATCCACGTGCTGGGGCAGTATCCATCCACGTGCTGGGCAATATCCACGTGCTAGGGCTATCCACGAGCTGGGGCAGTATCCCGAGCTGGGGCAATATCCACGTGCTGGGCAATATCCACGTGCTAGGGCAGTATCCACGAGCTGGGGCAGTATCCACGTGCTGCGGCAATATCCACGTGCTGGGGCAATATCCACGTGCTGGGGCAATATCCACGTGCTGGGGCAGTATCCATGTGCTGGGGCAGTATCCACGTTCTGGGGCAGTATCCACGTGCTGGGGCAGTATCCACGAGCTGGGGCAGTATCCACGAGCTGGGGCAGTATACATGAGCAGGGGCAGTATATCCACAATAGACTGCCCTCTGGGCAGGCTTTACAACTAGTATTTATATAAAATATTAAAAACATCATTAATCATTAATTTCTCTGTATAATGTATAGAACATCCTCCTACATTAATACCCCTCTCTGTATAATGTATAGAACATCCTCCTGCATTAATTAATGCCCCTCTCTGTATAGAACATCCTACTGCATTGGCATGTGGAGGGTGCAGAACTTCGGATTTTGCGATGTTGCGCTCTTCATTGCTGGTCTCCTTCACTCATCAATGTAATATCACAAAAAGGACTGAAACCAAAATGTAGTGCATTTTATTTTAGTACTGAGCAGTTTCGTTTCTCTTGAGTCAGACGAAAACTAAATTATCCCAAAATTCGGACTAAATCGTTTTAGTACTAAAACGAATGCACATGTCTACCGCTCAGTCCCACAACAGAACCAATTGCTATGTGTGTGGTACTGCTAGGCCTCATCTAGGTACGGTACCCCTCAATATCCCAGAGGATGTCAAGGAATGCTTTCTCAGCTTGTTTACCAACACCACTCTAAGTCACGATGCTTGCAAAGAATGGAGGTCCAAATACCCCCTCCAGACACGATAACCCAGACTCTCAGAGAGTATCACCATCTACCCCGGGAACTACAACCTGTTTACTCCTCTTGGGGAACCGGTTGCCGGTAAGTTGGAAACTTCACAGAAGGCTATTGTGCGCAGTACAGCACTGTGGAGAAGGAGAAGGTGCAAAACCAGGTGATCTCCCTGGGAGATGTCTATTGGATCTGCGGTGACATGCGAGTCCGCTCCACACTTGGTAGGTGCGTGGGACGGTGAGTGTGCTCTGGCTAAAGCCATCATGCCCCTCCACATCCTGCCATTTGATGATGATCTGCCTAATGCCACACCCCCGGACTCACTAGACAAAGGAGACAGGCGAATTCTGTACCTGGCAGTTTCGATCCACACGTCTACCTTGATGTCATAGGAGTCCCAAGGGGGGTGCCTAATGAGTTCAAAGCTAGAAACCAGGTAAAGCGGGATTTGAATCTTAATTCCCCATGGTAACCATCAACAAGATGTTGATTGTATTAACTACATCTATTACACACCAACAGAGGTTTGTTAACTATACCCGAGATGCCCTCCAGGGTTTGGCCGACCAGCTAGGCCGAGACCCTCTGCAATGACCTTCCAGAACCGAATGGCCCTCGATATGCTACTGACAGAGAGGGGTGGGGTCTGTACGATGCTGAAAGGTACTGGTGGCTCCTGTTGCACCTTTATCCGGATAACATAGGCCCCACTGGTAAAGTCACTAAAGCCATTAAACGATTGGACGACCTGTCCGAAGAACTGAAGAAAAACTCTGGCATTACTGATCCATGGGATCAGTATTTTAGTTGGATGAGTGCCTGGCAAAGAAATCCTCACACAATAGGGATAGTTATCCTGGTAATGATGGTTCTGTTGACGGTGATTGGATGTTGTGTTTTACCCCTGCATTAAAAAGGTTATCGAAAGAACTGTGGAATCCACTACACCTTTACTGCTTAATCAAGTGTGTAGGACACTGGGGAGAATATTGACACTTCTATACTAGTCTAGAATTTCTGGGGTTCCTGTGAATAAAAGGTATGACGAACTCCGCCCACCTGTAACAAATCATCCACAGAATTATGAATCCATGCATCCCCTATCTCGAGAACACACCGCCCATGATTTGGCTCTAAGCAGGTTAATGACCCGTTGCAAGCGAGTTAATGCCCGACTCTTGACCCGCCGGTCTCGACCATGCACAGAAGACCGGACTACACAGGGGTTAAATTCTATAGGAATTTCTCGTCTCAACCTCCGGCGAAGATTTGGGATGGCTGGCGAGACTATTAGGGGAACGGATGAAGGCACGGCTCGTCTTCAGGGGTACACTTGGGAAAATGTGCATTTTTAGGGGGGACTGTTGTGGACAGAAATATATATATTTGCTAATAATATTCAAAGGCTTAGAAAAATACTCATTTAAGTAATGTAAGTGGTTAATTAGGATTTAAGAATCAAATGCATATTATTCTTAAACACTATCTTTGTTTGTATACGCACATGTAGTTTCTTTTTCCAAGTATCAGGAGAATGTTTTGGGAACATCCGAGAATGTCCTGTAACAGATGTCCTTGACGGCTAAAGGAACAGCTCGAAGACACTGATGTTTTTCTTTAAACTGTATTAAACAATGTCTGTGATGACGGATATTATGACGAATGGAATGTTGGGCAACAGCCTGTTATCAGTACATGTAATAAAGCATAAAAAGGCTTGTGGATTATCAAATAAATGGGCTCAGAGCAGTCATTCGGCTCGGAAGCTATATAGACGTATTCATTGTCTGTGTGTCTTCTTTATGCGCAAAGCTATCTGACTTCTCTACCAAATTAGACAGAAACTGGCATCCGACGAAGGACTTCTGTTGTCCATTGCAATACACACACATATACACACACACATTCACACACATATACACACACACATTCACACATATACACACACACATATATACAACACACACATATACACACACATTCAAACACACACACATACACACACACACATATATACAC